>SNQJ01S0092084.1:60736-79419 GCA_010110895.2 Picea sitchensis | reverse complement strand
ACTATGGTTGAGTTTTAATTTTGCATGCGTTAATTAACCATTTGAGAAACTTAGTGAAAGAATGAGGAAAGAAGAGGAATTATAACAGCCATATACACATATGCAGATCTGAAATGAAATAATAAACAACAAACCATAACACGCAGATTGATAACGGAGTTCGACACAACTTTGCCTACGTCTCTGGGCCTTTGTCTCTGTGGGGGAGGCTTCTTATTTTCTGTTCAAATGCTCAAAAGTACATCGCTGCAATGCCAAATGGCTACAAGAATGATCTGGTCATGTTCGTACAGATCTCAAGAACCCTGCAAAGAAAATGGCACGCAAAACGGTCGTCCGGAGCTCCCAGAAATGATCTAACAACGTCTCCTTCTCAAAAGCTTCTCTGCATCAAAATGGATTTGGCTTGGCTTTTCTTCAGCATAACTATGCTCTGACTGCTCTCCCATGGCCTCAAACAGGCCTGGTTTATATAGCCTTGAAGTTGGTTGCTCATCTCCAACTTCCTCGAAGAATTTGGCCTCCAAAAATGCCCAATATCCTCCAAAAATGGAGGGAATCAACCAAAAATAGGCATTTTAACAATAAAATACCTAAACTATAGGCTAAAACCCAAAAATGGATTAATTCGGGTGCAATCCCCCCGATAGGCATGCCCCTGGTCATATGGGTGTGCGGCCATGTGGCCAAGCGTGCCACCTGCATGCTAGCCCCGATCCACCTGCACGCTAGTCCTGGTCACCCGGCGTATCAAAAGGGACCACGGGATAAATGAAATTACCCGTGTGTGTTATGCGCCCGCACCCAAACTGCTAACTGTAGCTCGGTCGTATGCACCTATTCATTGGACCGTGCCTTTAGGGTGCACCTACCCCACGGTTCAATCTCCCAAACAAAATGGAACGGTCCTATATCCGCGTGCTGGTGGTTATGACCTCCACGCATTTTATAATGTATGGTAGCGGTTATATGGTGTGGTTTTACATCGAGGGCTGGGGCTAAGCCTCGCCCCTTTTTCGCCCCATTTGAAACATAATGCAACATAAATACTTTGTGTGCCATATGGTTAATAAGACCTACCGGCCGAGTGGGCGGTTAGCCCATCCCTGTCAGTCCGTTGCCCACCGTGAGGTCACGGGTTCGACCCCCGGCCATGCCAAATTTAACAAAACCATCAAACCAATGATGGGGTGCCACATGGTAGCCCACGACTGGGCCATGTGGCACCATAACCAACAACCAAAACACGACACACGTCATACACTGATTGGCCCACGTGCATGCCACGTCAACCCTGTCGTACTGCCACATCAACCTGTCGTATTGCCACCTGTCAACCTGCCATACTGCCACTTGTCAGCTGTTGACGTCACCCATGCCACGTGTCACCCTTTCAGTGGTGACACATGTCACCTCGGGATAGGTCCAACTGTACACCAAACCGACCTGTCACACTCTGCCACATGTCGTCACCTGAGCATGCCATGTGTCATTTGTTGAAGCTGCCACGTCAGCTGTACGGACCGTACGGTCTGCACAGTCAGCATGACACGTGGACTGTACGGACTGTACAGTCATCCCTTTTTTTTTACCTATTTGACTTTTCAGACAGAATGCAATATCTTCTCCATACGGAGCCCGTTTGACAAAGTAAATATACCACTAGAATCAGGAAGACGAGACAGACGCAATGGCACAGGTTTCATTGCATTCCGAGCACTTTCATTTTTGAGCATTTTTCAAGCCCTATCAAGCTTCTGGATCAAATTTCGGATCATTTGAAGACCAAGAAGAGGGGTTAAAATGGATTACAATATTTGATAAATTTATGAATGATTTCAAATTTTTAAGCCAATTCAGGGCAACCAAATCAGGTCTTCCCACTATTTTCTATGCATTCTGCATAGAATTAGAAATTATTGTTAAGGAAATGGTTGATTATGACATTCCTTCTAAAAGTCAATGGAAATAAATTGTAAGATTAGGAAAAACAAAATACAAAATACCTGCTTCCAATTGACCTTGAAGGTTCATTCAAGTGGAATAGTACAATTGGAAGGAAAGTCAACAAATCATTCAAAGATATCCCAAAGATAAAGGATAGCTCAGCTAGCAGCAAAGTGTTAACAAATCCCATATATTTTGCATGGAATATCTAGTTTTGTAAAAGTCTGTTAAGATTGGCTCATTGAGAATTTTGTATATATTTTATAATTTTCGATGTAACGGGGGTTCGAGAGGGAGGAAAATGATTGACTTGTATTGTAATATCTTCCCAAGCTTAATGAAATTGTCCTGCAGAAGTCTTGAATGTTCTTACCAAAGATTCATGTGTTAATGCTCCTTGGTGTATGTTCCATGTGAATGTGTATCTTTCTAAGTTTTTCCATTTAAATGTAATGTATTTAGTATTTGAATGTACTTATATATTGTTAGGAAGTTGTTAAATGAAGAAACAAGAAAAAATATTGTTCAAGGGTGCCATGAAAATGAACCACTTTGTTGGCACAGAATTGATCAAACCAAGGTCCTTTTTAGGTTACCAACAAAAGGTATTGTGTAGTCTAGAGCGTTGGCATTTTCATCTCCTCCGAAGAGAAGAAGTCTCACCCGAAGCACAACCAAGACAGAAGGATAGGGAAGGGAAAGGAGAATACTTAGGTGGGTTCCTAGAACCTTCAAGATTCACCATGATTGATGCAAGAGCATCGTAAGCAAGCCAACAAAGCAAGTGCAAGTGAAGGACAGAGGGATATGCACCAGTGCATATTTTGAAAGAGTTTTTAATTTGAATGAAGAAGTATTAATGTAATAGTTAGGAGAACGTATTTACATTTATGTTTTGGAGATTATAAACAGATCTTGAGCATTTTTCTCATTTGTCAGTTATGGAAGCATTTAATTGCAATGAATGTAAAGTAGGTAGCTTTTAATTCAATTAGATATCTTAGAGCTGTAAGAGGGAAAACTCAAAAAGACACCCTCACTTGTATCATTGTATCATATTCAGAATTCTCATTGTAACCTGTAGAGGAGAGCATAGAGAAGAACAAAGATTGTATGAAGAATAGCTATTGCTATTGAACCTTGTACATGAGTACATGTATTAATACAAGAATGCTTTGATTCCATTTCATGGTATCTCATGGTTGTTGTAATTATATTTTGAATGGTATGTTTATAGTTGGTTTATTTCTCTGTTATTCATTTGTTTCAATCCTATGTGTGTGCTTTTGATTTCATGGTGAATATATGAAGTCTGTGAGAGAGGAGGAAGTATGAGTTTCAATTGTTTCTCATCCTGAGAGATCCTGCAAAGAGTGAAGTGAACGTCCCCAAGGTGTGCATTGACAAGGGTCTGAGTTTTATCTCAGAAGGCTCAAGAGGTATATCGTTGTTCTCATACCTACATAAGTGAAAGGATAGCACACAGATCCGTGCAAGGAGTGCGTAGGCTAGGTGGAAGTCTTAGACTTTACCAACCAAGGAGAAATATTGAAGGACTGTTGTTGCAAGGAGTGCACAGAGTCGAAGGGTCAAATAACCAGAGGTTATTCGTGGATGCCGCAAGGAGTGCATGCAAGAACCCCTTAGAAATCCCTTAGAAATCCTCGAGTTGCAAGAGAAATCTTAGGGAGGAAAGAACTTTGAAGAGTTCAAGGGGAGGCAAGTGTTGAAAACATTCAACCGAAAGAAAACTCAGAAGGGTTGATGCTAGTGTGTTTGGAGAAGGAACATCAGAAGTCTAAACGGACGGTTGAAATTCTCAGAGGGAGAATCGTCGAAGTTTCATGGACTGTTGGATTCGGATCAACGAGAGTCATTGATCTCGTGCTTTAATTTTATGTTTCAGAATTCAGGAAGTGGAGAACATTGAGACTTGGAGTCGAGATTTGTAAACTCCCGATTCACAAAGTTTCGATTGAATCAGGACTGTCGGATCACTAGAAGATCTGAGCCGTCAATCAAGGCACATACGGTTTGGGAGATTTGGCATCGGAGAAAAGGTGCATACATCCTTTTCGAATCTCTGAAAGGGAGAACGCCGAAAAGAAATTAGAGCCACCAATTCGTGACAGATATGGACCGTTGGATCTTGTCACCGGTTTCGGGATTTCAGGGATTGACGAGTTAGAAGGACTCACCTCAGGGATCGCAAAGTTGCGAAACCCAAAATATCATTTCGGGTGAAGGTTGTGGTCATATCAGCGATCACGTGGGTGAGAGTTGGTGCTTAGTGCTTGTTCGTACAGGCGTAACTCCAAAGAAGGACCTGTGGTTACACACTTGTGTGTGTGAGATTTCTTGCGAGGGAATCAAGGAGTCAATTAGACTCACGGGGAGATTAAAGAATGATCCTTAGACTGGGAGGTTGAGCAGAACATGCTGAGGTAGGGGGGTCTGCATCAATGATCTTGCACCAAATAGGCTAACTACATAACGAATCTAAGCTCATACACACAGGAATTGAAGATACTTAAGTTGCGAAAATCATTCATAGATAGAAACATCATATGGAGATTATGAAGCATAAATAAGTACTGTAAAGATACAATGCACAAGCATAAACACGAAATGGCGCAACATATTTCAAAATTTTGGATCCTTATTTATATATTATCATCAAAACTTATCAAGATTCTATAGTCTACATAGAACCTAATATCCTTTGTACCTTTCTTGCTCTACATGACTATTGGGCTGACCCATTCTTCTTCTTCCACAACAAAAATAAGTCCAGCTTCCAACATCTTGTCTATTTCCCTCTTAACCTTCTATTTCACTCTGGGGTTAAGGCATTATGGTCTATGCCTCACAGAATTTGATCTTTGTTTTAATTCAATTTTCATCTCTCTCATAACTCCTTTAATCCCTTTTAACTCTGAAAATATCTTTGGGAAAAAATCCTCATATTCTCACAACAAACTCTATATTTCTTGGCTAGTTTTCTCATCCCAGTAATCTCCCACCATAGATATATTAGGTTTCTATGTGGTCCCTATATTGACTTTATGCAACTTCAATGGGTGATTATAAGAACCATCAGTCTGATTGGGTATGATGTTCTAGATTTATTTGCTCCCTTCTATCTCTTTAATGGCTAAGTTCCTCAATTCTTATAACTCATCTGGGATTTCTAAATCCCTCTCAATCTTATAGCATTCTATAGGTATCTTGTCCAATTTTAGGTGAATATTATTCTAAAGTTATCAGCTATGCTTTGCACATATCACTAGGTCTGATTTCTGGTTACTATTGTCTGTAAAAAGAAATTCTTTAATTCTTTGCTGGACTACTTCAAGCTCAGGGTACTTACTTGTAAACGAGAAGTCCTTGAAAAAGTGATCTTCCAACGCTTGCTAGTCATTGGTATGTATTTTGGTTTCTTCATGCATGAACCAAGATTTTAGGATTGGACCTAATGAGTGGGGATATACTTGAACCCAGAAGTGAGATGGTATTTCCACAACTTTCCACTGTGTCACGCATTGTTCAATGTGTGCTTTAGGATTAGACTCTCCATTGAAATGTTGTGCAACTTGGAAATATGTCTGCATCTCTAATTCCAACTACTCCATATATTGAAATCTATATTTGATAGCTTGCTTAACATCGTCCCAATTTTCGAGTAAGTCTTTGTGATTGTCCCACCATCTCGAAGGGGTGTCCTGGAGGGATAAATCCAGTATTGAGATCCTTTGATCCTCCACTACCTTTTCTTCCATGTGGAGCAGAAAGATGTCAAGTCCTAAGGTACCATCATATACTGGGTGTTCTCTGACCTCGGTTCCAACCCATCTAGTTTCCCTGATAGTTGTGCATCTTCTTGAAAATCTTTCATATGAGACTTGTTGCCAACTGTCAAATGCTAGTTATGAATCTTCGTCCGATGATTGTATACTCCTCCAACTTACTGATCCATCAAAAATAGGATTTATGTAATATTCTCTTGTTCCTATTGTTACAGTGTACAATGGATCAAAGTCTTATCCCTCTGTATTGTTGTTTGTTGGCTTCGTATATTGGGGGCCTACGTACGGATCCAAGGGTTGAACCACTTTTATTCCATATGCCTCAAATGTCATAGTGTCTTTCTTTAGGTCGATCACTGTATAGTTGTCATAGGCCCAATAAATACCAAGTAGGGAAGGATAAGGGTCCTTATCCCCCATGATTTTGATCACCTCAAAATCAGCTACAGTCTTCACTCCTGCAACATCAATTTCCACATTCTCAAGTCTTCCTATTGGGAAAATACAATATTGATTGGTCATTATTAGCTGAATTGGGGAATATGTCAACTGGGGTTTTCCTAAGGCTTCCCAAGTATTTTTAGGCAGTATGTTAACATCAGATCCTAGATCTAACATAACATCCTTAATCTCAAACTTGTTTAGTTGGGCTACTAGTCTAAAATATTTTCCACTTCGTACTTTTCTTCTTTGCACTCTCTGAGTACTCTTCTCAGGAATATTATTCATTATTCTTGCTTATGTGGGTTCTTCATTCCCTTAAACTAAGTATAGCGCATTGCACAACATTTTTGTTAACTGGTCATTCCAAAGAATATAAAAAAATAACTGAAACCAAAGGTCAACTACATTTTGTGGTTTCTTAGGTTGTCTCAGTGTGACTACAGGGTTTCTGGGTGAAGGGGGTGAAGTAGGGACTTGCGCAATCTTAGGGTAAACAATAGGTTGAGGGGATTTCTCTTGCATCTCAGAGATAGGGATATTCTGAAATACTTCTATGGAATTTTTAAAGAAAAACTTTTGTTTCAGAGGATCATACATGTCTTCCTTAGGTGCTTCTTTATGCATCTGAGGTAAATTATCAACATCAACTCTAGTATTTTCCCCTCCTCGAGTGACGATAAGAATGTTGGGAAATTTTCCTCTCATAAATCTCTTGATTTATGAACTGGTGAGTTTAGTTCCTCATTGACATACCTGATCTTCCCATTTTGCAATTAGTTATGGGCAGTCTTCAGTTGCATGCCCATTGGGTATGCATTGAGAGCACCATGGCCACCTTATATGAGGACAGTCTCTAGTCATATGGCCTTTCTCATCACAGTTGTAGCATATGCTTGGTCCTCTTCCCCTGGTTCTTCCTTCTATGAAGTCTCCTCCAGCTCCACCTCCTCGACCTCTTCTCGGTCCCTGAGGGGTTTCATTCACCTTGAATGTTATTCGATCCAACCTATTGTCAAGTGCATCCAATGGTCTACACTGATTAGTAGTATGTGTGGTAGATGCACAAAACTCACAATGTACAGTATTTGGTACTGTTGAATACTTCTGAATAATGGGGCATTTTCTCGGCCCATGCCCATGGGTTCAACAAATTTCTCAATACTCAACTGTTGGCACTGCTTGGCTACCTGGAAAAGCATGATATGGGGTAGGGTTATGGAATGGTAAATTTGTATATACTTTTGCAACTCCTCCTGTGGGTCCTGGTGAGGGTCCCATCGGATTCCAAGGAGGTCCCATTCCCCTTATTCATGGACATTCATTCACTAGGTGCCCTTTTGTGTAACATTCGATACACCAGACCTACGGTCGTCCTGGTCTAGGTATCGTTAATTCTTGAATCTTCTCTGTAAGCGTTGATATTTTCCCTTGTAATTGGACCAAAGTTTCATCTGTTGGGGGTCTGGTCACTTTCAGGCTCCTCGGATATCCTGCCATGGCTTCAATATTCATTGATTTCTCCAAGGGATCTATCAAAGTGGTTATCTGTTTTTGTGTTAACAAAATATGTGTTAGAGGTAGCAATCACTAAATATACCATTGTCTTTGATGTTCCTCATGAATTGGATGCACTAACCTCCCTATAGCATCTATAAACTTCTGGCTATATTCCTAGAATGATTCACCTTCCCTTTGTTGAATCTCGCAAAACTCAGACAAAGATTTTTTTTCTGATTGAGGTAGCTTAAACTTTGATATGAACCTTGTCCGTACCTGGTCAAGTCTGAACGCTTGACCTTTCATTCTCGACACTCCTGAATCAATAACCTTCATGTACCATTTGAGATCATGACCTCTCAAGGTATTCTAGAACTCAACCAATTTATTCGCATTTGGAGTCCCTCTGGACCTCCAGATTGCTTCACACAAGAACTAATGTTGCTCAACATATTCGTCTCCTTTACCCTAGAATTTTGGGTATCGAGAAATTGAACCTCCCACATTACCATCCATTGTTGATCTTGTTGCTCCCATCAAAATAAAACCTAACGGTCCTGGTTGCAACCTACCAGGGGATCCAAATGTTCTTTTTGTACTCGCACTTCCCAGTTGTGACTGACTAACTAGCTGTACTAGAACAAAATTAACATAAGAAGGTAGTATCAAATTTACCACTTGTATAGAAGACACTTGGAGTATGGGTGATTCGGGGCTGGCGCCATTGGCTTCGGGGTGGGTTTCTTTGATCTGGGGGGTCTCGTTCTCTTCCTCTGGAGAAATTTCTTCAGTTGGGTTCCCGATCTTTCCTAGCATTGGGGCCGAATATTCTCTTTCCTCTTCAAGATCCATGTTGGCTTCCTTCTCCCTTGCTTCTACACCTTCTCTTTCTTTTCCATTCTCCTGGGGACTTATTTCTCTCTGCGCTTCTCTCTCACTTAATCTTTGACTGGCCAATATTTCTTGTCTTCTCATCTTCCACAACTCTTTCATATATCCTTCCTCTACTTTTCCTGGTATGACCTCTCTCAGGCCATGAATCCACCCCAAACTCGCCTTACCCCAAGCGAGGGTGTTTACGCTACCATCTCAGTTGGGGACATAGTCAACATCCCCTCTTCCATCAAGAAAAACTTAATCCACAGGGGGATTTCTCTCAAAAGTATTCCCCTTGCATATTTCTTGAAATCCACTTCTTCTTGTGAAAAATATTGGTGATTCTCAGCTGCAAACTCAATAATGTATCCTTCTAATGTGATATTGACATAGAAATCAATCGCTCACTTGGCTGGACAATCTAGCCGATGAAGTTCTACTATATTTTCTATATCCCAAGTACATGTCCTATTGACTCATTCTTGGAATTCTAGAGCTTCTTGGAGCCTATATATCCAGTGGAAAAGTTATTTCGGGAATGTAACCTAGAATATCTCGTACTGGTCGCTCGATCTTTCTGAGTAAAAGATTGCTTCCTGAGTATCTTTCACAGATTTTATTCTCATCTCCACTTCTTTCCATATGAAGGCATCACAATTTCTCTCCCACCATTGGTGAATATTAGATATGTGAATCCATGGAAGCATTCTCCCTATAGGTTCCCTTTTAATGTAGGTCCCGACAACAGAACCATTTTGTTGGCGTGGAATTGATCAGACCAGGGTCCTTCTTAGGTTACCAACAAAAGGTACCATGCAGTCTAGAGTGCTAACATTTTCATCTCCTCTGAAGAGAATAAGTCTCACTCGACGAGAAACCAAGATAGATGGTGATGCAGTCCCACCCTCACTGAAGCACATCCGCTTCCTCAGGACCTTATTTCTTTCTTGGCCCAAAGAACTGCAAGGTTCTTCTATTTCCCTATCGGGAAATATGCACCCACAGATTCTATTCTACGCGACTTCCCTTTGTTCACTTATCGGGAAATCGAAACTCACGGATTTGCAAGTTCTCTGTTGATCGTCGGGCTCTATAATTCCCGAGACCTGATGGCCAGTCAAATTGTTGACTTTTTCCTGTCGGAACTTCCGCTCTATCGTGACTTCGCAACCTCGCGTCTTCGTGACTTGGAGTACCCAATACTTGGGCTCTTACCCTGTGAACCTTCGAGCTCACGAGATCTCCCGATCTCTGCCACCTATCTTCCTCAGATGGACGGCTCCCAGTCTCTCGCCACTTCGCCGCTTCTTGTATCCTCACGCTTCACGACCCTTAACACCAAGTTCTCAGCCCTTCCATTCACGAAGTTCTGACATACAATGTGCCACTTGTCCGCTTGCCAATTCCTGTGGTCCCTCACTCTTCTCGTGGTCATCGGTATATCGCGTATCGCAATATCACGATCCCCGTTACCCAACCTTGAATACTTTTCTCACGAGATCCCGATAGGTGACCTCGCGAACAATCCAACGGCCCTGGCTGACTTGGATCAACGACTCTACCCCTCCTGAGCTTAGAACCTTTCTACGCTTGCGCTGTAACTACCTCGCACCTCCGTGAGATCCAACGGCTCTCGGAGCTTCTTGAAATCTTCTCATATGATTTCGTCCGTCCGTTCTCCCTTTGCTAAATCTGCGATATGAAGAAGTGTCTCTTCATGAGATTCGTTCATTCGCTCGCCAATTTGTGACGTTTCCCTCAAATTTTCAATGGAAGTTTCCCTGCACTACCTTTCAGTGAATTCGAAGGCCTATTCCTCCTGAGATTTTCCACAACTTCAGTCTTCAGAAAGGAACCTTGCATGCATTCCTTGCGGAAAATATTCAACGATGCTTAAGTGTTGAAGGCACTCGACTCTGCGCATACCTGCAGCAATAGTCTTCGGACACTCTGCTCAGAATCACAACTCTGAGATTTAGCTTGGCTTGCGCACTCCTTGCACGACACTGTGCCTAACTGCACCTTCAAGGAAATGAGAACAAAAGTTGTCTCTAATCGAACCCTTCTGTCAACACACTCCTTGCACTTGATCGATGCCCTCCTGGTATAGCTTTACAGAACCTTCAGTGATTCTATTTTCTTCTTTAATTCTCAACAGAGTTCTCCCTTCAATGTATCGCAGTGCATACGCTCAATGCCCACTTGGAAGACCTCTACAGAATCCTCAACAGAATTATGTCTGCAACTGTGTTTCTCTCACACAGCCTTACCTCCAAGGTATTCAGTAACCTCAAAGGTCTTCCTCCTGATTTGTTGATCTCAGTTCCTGTGTCGCAGCACATCTTTGTCTGACTCCACAGAGTTCAGAAGTGCATCCTCTGTGCACGGCTCTCAGAACCCGCAACGTTCTGTCACACCCTCCTGGTGTGAAGCCTCAAATACCTTCAACCCTGAAATCAAACACACTCCTGCAAATGCCTAACATACATCTACAACATATATATGGAACACACACAGACATCCACATAACATACAAAAAAATGGAGGAAAAAACTGCTCTTTGTATTAAAATGGAAAATGCCTGAAATTACAATGGTGTTCCTGAGCTCTCCCTGGCTCTTCTCCTACAACCATACTAACTCAAAAAAAATGATATTTTTTTTTCCAAAATCTCTTTTACCTGAGGGGGCTCTTAGAGGGCTTCCCTCCAGAATTCACCTACTCTAATAAATTACAATCAATGGATGTCTAGTCCAGCACCTGGACCTAGATCTTAGTCGATCTGGCATTAAAGCCGACCCTATCTATAGCCTGCATAAAGCATGACTTTCCATGGCTCAACAACCTAAGCATTTAATTTACATTCAATTTAAATTTACATGAGGTTACGCCTCCTTTTTAGCATTTGAATGCATGTGCGCTGACATGGCTGGTTGGTTGGCTGGCTGCGTGGAGGGATGCTCCTGCATCAAACTCCTCAGCTGCAAAATCATGATCTCCTGCTCATGTGCTTCCCCTCTAAGCTGTTGGAAATCCTCCTGGATCCCAAATAAGTCTTTGGAGCTTTCCATCTGCTCCATCTTGATGCTGCTGCTACTTCTGCTGCACTGCGGATGCTACTTCCTTTCTGCCCAGCCTCTCCTCGCTGGGAGTCTCTGCTGACCTCAACATCAGCCTTCTGATCTCTTCGATCACTGCATCCAGTTATTCCCATGGTTGGTCCTGTTCTTGCAGTCTCCGCGGCTGCAAAAATTTTCAGCACATGAGAAGATCACCATGATCTCCCATGCCTCCTTCATCCGTTTCCAACTTCACCTATTGGATGTGCACACCCTGTACTTTTACCCTCTCTTCCAGGGCTTCAATATTTTTCCACAGATCAACAAAAAAAATGTTGTCTACCTCTTCTCCTCCTTCTTCTACAAACTCCCCTGTTGCAGTCTTTTCAGCTTCCTTGCTGAAAATATTGAGCCATTCCTCGGAATGCTGATCATCCTCTCCTGTTGCTGTTGTTGTCAGCTTCAGTGCTACAACTTCTTCAGCTTCTTTGCTGAATTCATTGAGCCATTCCTTGGAATTATCATTCTCTTTTCCTTCTTCTTCTGCTCCTGCTTCCAAAACCTACTCCAATTCCTCTTTGACAGTCATCATCAGCTGTGATTGTTCTGCTGTTGCACCATCTGCAACACAAATTTCAACCTCCTCCTGGGCACATGGTAGGATTATCCCAATTCCCCCAATCATCAAAAGATCATATTGATCTTTCACCTCTGTCAGTTGCACCTGCTGATCTAAAACCATCTCTGAATTTATGAGACCCCCAGATAGTCTCATCTGCTCGATCAGCTCCTCTAGCTGATCAAATTTCCCCTGCTCATCCCTACCCATATGGCAATATAGGATGTCTCTGCTACCTTCCTGGAAGACTATGAGATCAACCGATCCCATTTTCATCAGCAACCCCTGCTGAATTGAAATCACCTCCGAGTCCATGAGACCTTTAGATGGTCCCAAATTCTCATCTCTGCCCACCTGGCAGTTAAAGATGCTTTCGCTGCCCTCCTGGTAGTCTTTGAGATCATCAGCCGATTTCATTTCAGATTCCAAATTGTTGAGACTTCCCCCAGTCTCTGGTTCGCATATCTGAACCAATTTCTCCTCTATGGCCTTGAGGTCTTCAGTGTACCTCAACCACCTCCTTAATATCCTACACTGTCCTCTGACCATCAGCTCCCTGACCGGCCATTTTGCCTTCAGCTTCTTCATGGGCCATTCATACACCTATCTCGGCTTCCTATCCTTTCGCATCTTCAATTCGAGCTCCTCCATCTCTCACTTTATGTCAGCGAGTTCTTTATCCAATTCTGCTATGCTCATCAGCTCTGGGCTCTTCTTTTCAGCATACTCATGGCCTTCAGTAGCCATCTTACTGTGTTTATCCACCTCCCTGGTATACCTGCTGCTGTCACTCCGCATCAAGAGTGTCTCCAGCTTCATCTTACAGTCTTTCTAACTGTCTCCTTGATTGCTTCCTACCTGCAAACAATCATTTACAGAGTCCTCAACAACTCTGTCTTCTTCTGCCTCCTCTTTTCTCCTCTTGCCTGAAATATACAGACAAGAAATAGGCTTTGATACCAACCTGACGTGTGTATCAGAGTGCTCTCTTATCTCCTCCTACCTCTCTTGCCTGAAATATACCGACAAGAATTCAAGCTCTGATACCAAACCTGATGCAGTCGCACCCTTACTGGAGCACGTCCGCTTCCTCAGGACCTTCTTTCTTTCTCGGCCCGAAGAACTCCAAGGTTCTTCTATTTCCCTATCGGGAAATTTGCACCCACATATTCTCTTCTACGCGACTTCCCTTTGTTCACTTATCGGGAAATCAGAACTCGCGGCTTCGCAAGTTCTCTATTGATCGTCGGGCTCTCGAATTCCCGAGACCCGATGGCTAGTCAAATCGCTGACTTTTTCCTGTTGGAACTTCCGCTCTATTGCGACTTCGCAACCTCACGTCTTCATGACTTGGAGTACCCAATACTTGGGCTCTTACCCTGCGAACCTCTAAGTTCGTGAGATATCTCGATCTCTGCCACTTGTCTTCCTCAAATGGACGGCTCCCAGTCTCTCGCCACTTCGCCGCTTCTCGTATCCTCACGATTCGTGACCCTTAACACCAAGTTCTAATCCCTTCTACTCATAAAGTTTCGACATACGATGTGCCACCTGTCCGCTTGCCAATTCATGTGGCCCCTCACTGTTCTCGTGGTCGTCGGGATATCGCGTATCGCAGTATCGCGATCCCCGTTACCCAACCTTGAATACTTTTCTCACGAGATCCCGATAGGCGACCTCGCGAACAATCCAACGGCCCTGGCTGACTTGGATCAATGGCTCTACCCCTCCTGAGCTTAGAACCTTTCTATGCTTGCGTTGTAACTACCTCACACCTCTGTGAGATCCAACGACTCTCGAAGCTTCACGAAATATCCTCAGATGATTTCGTCCATCCATTCTCCCTTTGCTAAATCTGCGATATGAAGAAGTGTCTCTTCATGAGCTTCATTCATTCGCTCGCCAATCTGCAATGTTTCCCTCAGATTTTCAATGGCAGTTTCCCTGCACTACCTTTGGGTGAATTCAAAGGCCTATTCCTCCTGAGCTTTTCCGCAACTTCAGTCTTCATAAAGGAACCTTGCACGCATTCCTTGCGGAAAATCTTCAACGACGCTTAAGTGTTGAAGGCACTCGACTCTGCGCACACCTGCAACAACAGTCTTCAGACACTCTGCTCATAATCGCAACTCTGAGACTTAGCTTGGCCTACACACTCCTTGCACGGCATTGTGCCTAACTGCACCTTCAAGGAAATGAGAACAAAATATGTCTCTAATCAAACCCTTCTGTCAACGCACTCCTTACACTTGCTCGATGCCCTCTTGGCAGAGCTTTACAGAACCTTGAGTGATTCTATTTTCTTCTTTAATTCTCAACAGAGTTCTCCCTTCAATGCACCACAGCGCATACGCTCAATGCCCACTTGGTAGAGCTCTACAGAATCCTCAGCAGAATTCTGTCTGCAACTGTGTTTCTCTCACACAACCTTACCTCCAAGGTATTCAATAACCTCAAAGGTCTTCCTCCTGAGTTGTTGATCTCAGTTCTTGTGCTGGAGCACGTCTTGGTCTGACTCCGCAGAGTTCATAAGTGCATCCTCTGTGCATGGCTCTCAGAACCTGTAGTGTTCTGTCACACCCTCCTGGTGTGAAGCCTCAAAGACCTTCAACCCTGAAATCAAACACACTCCTGCAAATGCCTAACATACATCTACAACATATATATGGAACACACACAGACATCCACATAACATACATAAATGTAGGAAAAAACTGCTCTTTGTATTAAAATGGCAAATGCTTGAAATTATAATGGTGTTCCTGAGCTCTCCCGGGCTCTTCTCCTACAACCATACTAACTCAAAAAAAATGAGATATTTTTTTTCCAAAATCTCTTTTACCTGAGGGGGCTCTTAGAGCACTTCCCTCCAGAAATCACCTACTCTAATAAATTACAATCAATGACTATCTAGTCCAGCACCTGGACCTATATCTCAGCCGATTTGGCATTAAAGCCGACCCTATCTACAGCCTTCATAAAGCACGACTTTCCATGGCTCAACAACCTAAGCATTTAATTTACATTCAATTTAAATTTACATGAGGCTATGCCTCCTTTTTAGCATTTGAATGCATGCGCGCGGACGTGGCTGGTTGGTTGGCTGGCTGCGTGGAGGGATGCTCTTGCATCAGAAGGATAGGGAAGGACAAGGAGAATACTTAGGTTTGTTCCCAGAACCTTCAATATTCACCATGATCTTGCGCGAGACAGGCTAACTATAGAAAAAATATGAGGTCATACAAGCAGGAACTGAAGATACTTAAGTTGTGAAAATAATTCATACACAGAAACATCATATGGATCTTATGAAGCATAAAGAAGTACTATAAAGATACAACAGACAAGAATAAACACATAATGACGCAACATATTTCAAAATTTTGGATCTTTCTTTATATATTGTCATCAGAATTTATCAAATACAACCTTAGAGATACAAAATAATGCTCTGTTACATACTTCTGGCTCCAGACTCATGTTGCAGAGCTCTATTTACCCAAAATTGTATACAGATTACATTTAGAGAACCTTTTCTCAACTAAAACCCAACCTATCAACAATAGCCAACAACAAGAACCAGAACAACAAAAAAAACCCTAACAACCCAAGAACAACCCTTTTACAATCATATACATCTCATATATATAAGCTAATTGGGATCTTCTGGATTTGGTCTCGCATGCTTTCTTGTTCTATTGCAACTGATTTTTCCTTCCTTGCATTGTGTTGTCCTTTTCCGAAACCAATTTTTGTTACTTTTCCTCGCTCCACTGTCCAAATTGTTTTGTATCTTGCACAACTCGTGCTTAAACAAAAACTGGGACTGCAATCCTTCTTGCGTAGCTTCCAATCCAAAAATTAAGGGCCCAACACACTCCTCACAATAGGTTATTTGAAATTTCAATTTCAATGTTAGCTTAGTGAGAGAAGGGAACAAAACCTCAAGGGAAGTTAGGGTTTAGAGAAGTTAGTGTGGTCATTTCATTTTTTCATCTTGGTTTCATTCTCCATTTATATTTTAAATCTCATGAAGCATTTGTTCATATAATGTATCCATCTAATAACCATATTTTTTCTATTGAATCCATATTCTTGGTGAGCATAACAATGTGGAGTTGGAATATTGAGTTGTGTTATCTCCTGTAGTAAACCCATTTTCTTGATTTGGACAATCTGTGACCTTTAGGATGACTATGTCTCCTAGAGCTCCCTATAGGTCATCGATGATTTGCATTCCTATAGGTTTATACATTTGTGTATACAAAGACACAAATGGAAGGTACGAATATTTTTCACTTAAGATATAAGTTTTTACAAATCAAAGAGTATTCAAAGTGACAAGTGCCCACTTCTTAGCTGACTTGGTGCCCTGCCAAATAAAATTGCACTAGAGAGCCTTGATAACTTTTAGTATTCTTTTAGGAGCTACCAGATATGAAAAGATATATATCAGGATGTGGTGCAAACCCTAATCCTCGAGCCAAGATCCACGTAGGATCGTTCTAAATCTACCCTGAATCAAATTGACTTTTCGATTCCTCCACAGGAAATCACACACACATACCACAGTGTTTTTTTTCACAGGTTCTTATAGGTATGGCCACATGATTAAACACTAGGCATCAAACCAAATCTCCTGACCAACAATATGGTCACGCTTTTTGCCGAATCGAGATTTCGGGTTTCGTGATATCGCGAACCCAGATGTCGATTTCCTTGGCTTCTCGATCCTCCAAAATGCCAAAATGCCGAAATGGCGAAATTCCACTTTTCCCCGTGACCACATGCCTCTTTCGAAACTTTGGGGTTTCCAACGCCGAAATGCCCCGATTCCTTGTCTTCAGGATTCCCAAAATCCCGAACCCCGATATACCGAAATCCTGAATTCTGTCTTCGTGACCCATCACTATTCCTTGCTATGCTTTCGGGAATTCATGTTTCGGAACTTCGTGAATCCTGACGCAACAATTCCTTGCCCTCTTGTACTCCCAATATCCGAAGTACTGAAGTACCGAAATCCCGAAACTCTGGTCCTCCTTCTCCTAAGCAAGATCAACGGCTAAAAGCCTCCCTTAATCCAACAGCTCAGATCCTTTCGGGATTCTATGGGTCAAGAGTTCTAAACTCTTACCCCTACATCTTCCAATAGCTGAAATACCGAAATGCTCCTTTTGGGGATTTCCCCAAAACCTTGTCTGTGTGCACTTTTCGGGACTTCGGGATTTGCAATTTCGTGAATCCTCTGTGACCAAACCTTGATCCTTCAATTTCCCGGTATCTGAAACCCCGAAACACCGAAATGTCGAAATGTCACTTCACCAATACTTCACATTTCATGACTTCATGGTTTCTTATGTGAAGTGCCCCGAATCCTTGTCAATGGGAATGCCAAAACCTCGATTCTTGAAGTGTCGGAATGCCACTTCAAGGATATTTTGGGTTTTGTAACATCAGGGTTTTCAATGCAAAGGCCCCTGGCTCCTTGTCATCAGGATTTCCAGTATTCCGAATCCCAAATTACCAAAATCCCTAAATTCCTCACTTAACAATCCTTCTCGCGATTCGGGAGTTAGAGTGACCAAGGATTTTGGCTTACACTCCGGACTTACAAACTCTGAATCCCCAAAATGAGATGATAGCTCAAAACAGATCATGATCAATGGTCCACGTTGATTCCTGATACCAAAGTGATGGGTTCGTCCAATCCTTATCCACCTTGCAGCTCCTATGGATCCTACGATCCTCGCAACTTCATGAGTTTTCCAAGGAGAATTTAGACCATTCAATTTCTTCCCCAAGAACCTCTGGCCCAAACTAACTTGGTGTTATTTTTCTAGGACTTAACTTCTACATGATGATTTCGCTTCCTGTCTTCCTTTGAAAACTTCAAAGGCGTTAACCCTCCTGATCTTTTTCTGGCAAGTCAAGTCTCCAAATGACTCCTGCACGCACTCCTTGCGGCAATCTTTCAAATACTCCTAGGTATTTGACCTCTCAACTTTGTGCACGCTCTGCAACAACAATCCTTCACCTTTCAACCTTAGTTGATAAGTTTTAAAGCCTCAACTAGCCTGTGCACACCTTCCATGGCTTCTGTGCTTCACCTACACTTCTGCTGGAATGAGAACAACGATATCTCTCCTGAGCTTTTTGAGGTAAATTCAGAGCATTGTCAATGCACACCTTGCGGACATTTTACTGCACTCCTTGCAGGAACTCTCTTTCAAGAAGAGAAACAATTGAAACTCATTCTCTTTCTTCTCTCAGAGTTCAAACATTCAACATGAAATCATACATTCAACACAGTATTAAAGAAAATGCATAACATAGAGAATAAAACAATTGTAAGCATACCATTCAGCATGTATAAATAGAAAACATCATAACACCATGAATCTGATTCAAAGATTCTTATATTAATTCAAAGCTCCA
>SNQJ01S0092084.1:32576-48408 GCA_010110895.2 Picea sitchensis | reverse complement strand
TTAAACAATACAGTCCCGTCAGATATCTAACCCCTTGAGCTTGTCGTCTAATATCCGAAGGTTCCAACAACATGATGATACGACTGCATGAATTTTGTGTCTGATGACCCCACCATAGATCCAACGACCCCACCATAGGATGATATTCGATGCCTATGGGGAAGGATGATCGATGACCTAGCCACAGATCTGATGACTATGGAAGTTGGATAACCGACATATGTAGGGAAAAAATGATCGACAATTTAACCACTAATCCGAAGGATGTGGAAGTTGGATAATCAAATGCTGCTATTGTGTGTCGACTAACTGACGACATCCCACCAAAGCTTATACAAAAAGAATTCCGTCAAATTTTAGATGTGTAATTTTCAAATTTCTGACAAATTAGTCATCGTATTTTGGGTACAAATGTAGTTGTGAGACCATAGAGACCCCCTTTCCAACCTCATCAGAATATTTTAGGTGTCCATGTTCCACCTCATGTCTCACTCTAGCCAGAGGTCCCTATTAATGATGGTTGGCAAGACATCGTTAACCGACCTTCATTCCATCATCATGGTTGGCCTACAATTTCATTACCATTGCCTCCTCCACCTCCACATACCCATCATGCCCAACAAATTGATCATGTTTTGTCTCCTACTCAGTCCTCACATGCAAGTAAAAAACTAAACACAACCATCCCTGAACCTTTGTCAAGAAAAGGTAAAACGATTCTCACTCATGCCAAGTCCTCTAGTGACTCCTCCTAGTCAGTTACCTCTCATGCCAAGCAGAATAATGAACAATCTCCAAATCTGAGTGATATTTAACCTCATGTATCCAATAAGCCAAGAAATGAGAAAATAATCTCTACAAACAAAGCAGAAAAGGTAGTAAACAGTGGAAAGAAGCATACTGCTTCTCATAGTAAATATGGCTTTTGATTATTGATGAAGAATTTGTTCTGTTTGGGTTATTTTCAGACATTATGGTACTATTATCTTCATTTTTGGACATCTCGTATTATTTATTTTTGTGGTGGAAAAAATAAATTTATTTATTTGATGGGGAGACACAAGGAAATATTCAAGTGATTGTTTATGTGTGTGTTTATGAGGTGGTATGATTTATTTTAAAAATAAATTATGGAGCAACAAGGAGGGAATACAACTTAAAAATATTTAAAAGATTAGGGGTCCCACCTATAAGTTGTTATTTATAAACACTTTATTATTATTATTATTATTATTTGTCCCTAACTATATTAAGTCAATTATGACTTAACTAATGGTTGTTTCAAACTACCACAACTTATTTTGAGGAAGATAAAAGTTGATCAAAGGAAGGGACAAGGCGAGAGAGAACAAAGAATAATTTTTTGATGTAAGGTCTGCTCTTATTCTTGTGAGATTAATTACTTTCATTCATTATGAGTTATATTTGAGTCTTAACCCTCTTATTGACAACATGGTCTTATTGAAGATTGCAAGATTCAAGGATTGAGATATATATTTCAGTAGCTTATTCGTGAAAGTTTGATCATATGAGCTTGACAGTTTGTGTATTATGATTTGTATATGAATTAGATTCCATTACTGATAGGGAATATTTTGCAGAGTCATTCAATGATATTTTCATCGCTAAGATGATCTAGACTTCTAGTCTTATCCCTCTCTTATTGTCAGAGTTTGTTTGTATGGTTCCCATCGAAGACCTATAAATTTGATCTTGGTCCATATCCTTGCAGGGATTTGAAAATGGGTTATGATTGTAATTCAGAATGAAATTAATAAAATCTCTTTGCTGATTTTTGTCTCACATGTGTATTTTATGATACTATTTTTAGATTTGAATTTCATTTGTTCCTTAATCATAAAAACACAATACATATACATTTTCCACTCTCTTCTTTTGCACTGTTTAATTATTAAAAAAAACATTGGTTCCTTGTACTTATTTCTTGAGAATCAATTGATAATTTTCTATTAGGCTATAAACCTTGGGTCATAATCTCAACTATCTTACCCTAGCCTAGTAAGATTCGAAAAATTCTAGAGTGAAGTTCCTCATACCTTTTCCTCAACATTTATTTGGCGACCATACTGGGGAGATATTTCCATATCTCTATGGTTGTTGTACTTTATTTCTGTAATTAATTTCTCTTGTTTCTTGTTCTTATTTTGGTTTTAATTGATTAATTCCATGATTGTACCTGTTATTAGACAACCCAATATTGGTGATGGTCTTAATGACCAAACTAGCATTTATTTGACTTTATTCAATACCATTTTAGAGAATGCTAATACTTGTGCTGAACTCCATCGTTCTTTGGGAGTCATTTCTAAAGATATTAGAATATGTGAACAATGGGAAGCTCGACAAAGGAAACCCATAAATCATCCTCCTCATTGAAACATTTTTCACATGTCCTCTAGCTCTCATATTTCTCAAAAAACAAGAGGGTTGTCACCTAATAATTTTCCTATATATGAAATAGGAAGGACAGAGGATATCATACAAATCCAAAAAAATTATCTTCATCAGACTTTATCTGATTCATCTAGTTCCACTCTACTTGTAAATTCCTTCACTTTAAATATGACATCTTCTGGCAGCGGTAGTGATACCGGAGGTTCCTCCTCTTCACATCCTTGATCTTCATTTATAATCAGAAGTATTTGTAGCCATCAAATTCTAATTCAATATACAACTAATCCAACAAAATTCATTAAAAATTATGGATTATTTCAATTCAAATAAGATGCTACCACCACCCCGTGGCATGTATCTTGTCACTTGAATCTTATGCTAGCCTCCCAACCCCTTCCAAAGTTTAAGGATCGTTTGCCTAAGTTTTTGGGAAATGGCACTATTACTACAAAGGAACACTTGATATCCTTTTCCAATGCTTTCCACAATAGAGGGGACAATAACAATGATACTTGCATGCCCTTATTTGTCAACTCTCTTGAAGGAAAGGCTGCTACCGATTTTTTTGACTTACCCCCAAAAATATTTTCTACGTGAGAAGAATTGGTCTATTGGTTTAAATATACATATGGACAACCTAAAAGACCAGTTGATCAACTAATAGAATATAATAATATTACTTATAACAATAATGAAATTACTAAATTGTTCCATCTTTGTTTCACTATGTTGTATAATCAAATTCCCAAATTGATCTGCCCCTAGAACCAAGCTTCTTTCATGCATTATTACAATACTTTACCCTCTTCCTATCACCATAGATTGGAAGAAAAGGTTATAGATAATCCTATATCTACACTTTAAATTTTTCTGGAGTATGAAGAGAAATTAGAAAGAACTGGTCTTCCTAAGGGAGACTATGTCAAACAAACTGATATATCTACAGTCTTGCAGCTTATGCAAGATCTGAATAATAGAATAATTTCTTATGAAAGTAAAGGAATCACCTCCTCTTCTTCTCTTGCTGAAACTTCTTCTCGTACATATTTTAGGAGTCCAAATGATAACCGTTTTCAACCAAATTCTATAATGTCTCATGCCTGGTGTAATTTTTGTGAATAAAATCATGACGAAAACACTTGTGAGATAAAAAAGAATGCTAAAGACATAATCTTCGGTAAGAAGGTTGAAGCTAATATTGTTGTTTTGGATTGGGCTCAACCATATGATGTTATGGTAGTTAATACCAGAAATAAATCCTATCCCAATCAGAACAAAGTTGATCCTCCCCGCACTACCTCATCCCAATGTACTGACTCCCAGGCTATCAAGAATCCAAACAATAAGTAATTATTCAATCATTTTGGGTATAGATTGGCAATCCTTAACTAGTGGTTACCTTTCGCTAGATGGCTCACATTTATCCATCCCTAATAATTGAAAGAACATTATTTTACTAAGGGAAGGAATTATTTCACCTTATATTGAAAGTGTTCCTCATCCTAATGTAAACTATGTTGAAGAATACATGGGTGTCTATTCAATATTTGTTCATAAAGATGACATGCATCTTTGACCAATCGATTATGATGATGGTATGTGGCATATTCACTTCGAAGGTGCATGCTCAAATGAAGGAAATGAATCAGGTATTATATTATACTCTCCTATAGGAAAAATTCATAATTTCTCCTATAGATTAGAATTTTCCTATACAAACAATGTCACTGAGTTTGAGGCCCTATTACTTGGCATAAAAAATTCTTATAAGCTTGGTTGTGGTCATCTTACTGTTTTTGGTGATTTAGAAATAGTTGTAAACTTAGTTAGGAAGATATATAAGCCCAACAACACGTTATTGAAGTGATACACCTAGGCTGTTTTGTAACATCCCACTCTACCGAGCATACTTTTATTGACTTATTCTTTGAGGACACTTGCGTACTAGTGATCCGGTTATGGTATATTATGATTTTGTTTCGCTTATGGGTTATATATATGATGATGATGATGTGTTTTTTATTATTATTTTGATGTATATATATTGACAGATGTTATTAACGAACTTTCCTGAGTGCACAAGACACATGAAAGGTTATGGATTCCGATCACATCAATGGGCTTCCTTGGACTCCAGATTGAGTCAGGGAGTGGATTTTATTTATTTGAGTATTTAATTTTACACACATGTGATTTTGTATTGATTTTAGTATGATATATGTATATGGATTATTGACACTGTTTTTTATAGTGGATGTAGGCTTTATGATGCTTGCTAATCCAACTCACATAAGGAGTAAAGGGGCCATGCATGAAAACCATACATTGAGGGAGAGGTGTGGAAGTGTCCTTGTCACAGCCTACTAGCACTCCCACTGTGGATAGAACTATAGGTTAATGATTACCTAGTTTGGGTGGTCCACGATGCCACGAGGGAAAAATGATATAGTCGCTCACAAAGATTTCTAATGGGCACGCAATAAGGCAGAGTCCTTATCCCTTAGAAGCCCTTAGTCTCTGACAAGGTCGACCAAATGGAGTTTGACTCCAAGGGGTCGTACAAACTTCCAAAATAATCTAAATGTGAGTGACACCCTTGGAGCATGGAGGTGCGTCTTGAAGGGCACATAGCACAATTAAAACTTGAGTCAATAAACATAGATGGCCTAGAAAACATTGGAATGATTATAATTTGTTGGATTAAAATAATTAATTAAACAATAGATTATTAATTATAAATCCTAACAAAATTCTAAGCCTGAGTATAAGACTAAGTGATCCAAAAAGGATCTAGAGAAGGATAAGAACAACTCAGAACGCATAGAAGCAACTCAGAATTCTCAGAATGGCTTCAGTAGATATTGAAACGGAGAAAATGAAAAATTTCAAAAACTTAGATAAAATGGCATGATTCGGAAGAGATCATCACAAGCTTTCTAACGGCACAAACGTCTTGTCAAACAAAGTTACGGATCAAAAGATATAAGCAGTCAAAGATGAGGTCAAACTTGGTCAAAAGTCAAAAGGTCAAGGTGACACATGGCACCATTGCAAGGGTGACATGTGGCACGTTCGTACATCTGAGATGGCATGGGATGATGTGGAAAGGTTGTACATATTAATGGTAGACACATGGTAAAATCAGGTTGTGACAAGTGTCAGTTTCATGGGAAAATAATATGGTGCCACGTGGCCCAGTCATGGGCTACCACGTGGCTCCCCTCCAATGGTTGGCATGACCAATTTTTTTATGACTCCGTAGGAGTGAAACCCTTGACCTCCTCTTATCCCAAAGGTCCCACATCTCTGTGCTGGTCAACCTTCCACTACATGTTCCTTGTTTGTAATATGGTGAAAATTGTATTTAAGTTTGAAATTTTATATGGGTGCCAAAGGAAAGGGGCTAGGCCTTTGGCCCAGCCCATGGATATATGTTATCCCATACGACCACAAAAGCCACCAGTCTAGGGGACTATTCCAACTCCACCACATATGGCAACTATCCTCCATTATAGCAAATTATCCACTGATTTTAATAACCATTATGCCATTCTAGTGGCCGCCCGCTAGATTTGGCAGGGCATGCCAAAACTATTATACAAATGTGTTAAAAAGGGGAGGCCCATGGGATTCGACCCTGGGACCTCCTCCTAACCAAGTTCTAAATATATCTACACCAACCAATGTGCCCAACCTCCTCATCAATGCTAACCACCAAGATTTTGGTATAAGGGGTGTTTTGACAGAGCACGAGAGAAGAGACGTGTGAGACCAAGTGTCTGACTTGGATCGAGGCATGGAGACAATCATTTTTAGGTAAAACGATGCCAAGAATGCAGTGGTGGTGTTAGTTTTTTGATCTGAGCAAAGTTTATGTAGCTTAACTCCAGAATGATGTATACTTATGTATTTTTCCCAATTCTTTTGTGGAGTTAATAAAAAGACCTATCCATTTGAGAGTAGGACCCGGAGACGTAGTCCACCAAGGAAGAACTCCACTATCAAGTTCTTTGTGTTCATATTGCATAATTATGTCTCTTTCCTTTTGAGCTTTTCCTTCGTTATGGTGTGCTTTTGTTTATGCTCATTTAATACGATTCTTTAATAAGTCACCTGCCAAAAAGATCCCAGATCATGTTGGTATCAGAGCAGTCGTATTTGACTTGAATTTTTGAGTATGAATTCTTACTAGGGCGAAGCATAAGTAGGGTGAAGGAACTCTTAAGACGTTCAATCCTGAAGTTGGTCGTGCATCCTGGAGGAAGAAGATGGCAGAAGAGGACAAGTGTGATGAACATGAGAAAAAATTTCACATGGTATTTTATCGCATGTCAGAGATGGTTGAATGAATGTATGGAGATTACAAGAAGAGGATGAAGAAGAAAGGGAAGAAAAAGGAAGCACCACCAAATGATGATGCTTTGGTAAACCAAGGGGCTGAAGGAGATCCTCCTGATTCTCCATCTTCACCTTCAAGTTCTAGTTCTTATTCCTCTGAGCATTCTCATCACTCGCAACATTCTAACCATAAAGCCTCTTTTAAGAAACCATTATTAAAGCTTGATGTAATTTTTTTTTTACCTATGTTTAATGGAGATGATAATCCTGAGAAACTAGATATTTGGATCTGACAGGTTGAAGCATACTAACATGTTCAACATATTGATGAAGAGGAAGTTAAAGTGCAACTGGCTTCTCTTCAGTTGGAAGGCATCACTCTCATATGGTGGGAGAGAAAGATACAGGACATAAGTAAGTGTGGTAATCTTCTTTCCTCATGGTCAAAATTTAAATCAGAGATAAGGAAGTAGTTCTATCCATTAGGGTATTACATAAAGCAATGATGGAATGACAAACTTTGAGATAGAGTAAAGGTCAGATTGTACAAAGTTTCACAGAATAATTTAGGAAGAAATCTCTAGCATTGAACATTCCTTTGGATTCTTATGAAACTTTAATGAAGTATATTGGTGCACTTCACAGTTATATTCATCATACTTTGCTCTTTTTTAACCCCACTAGTCTTGATGAAGTTTGTGTGCAAGCCACTCACCTTGAGAATAGGGGGAAACATGTTCAAGAATATGCCACAAATAAACCTTCCAATTTCCCACACAAGACTTTCAAGAAGTTTAAAAGGAAGGACAAGAAGACCCCTTCAATGACGAGAGGAGGAGGAAAACCATCTTGCACTCATTGCAAGAGGAGCGGTCACGATGAAGAACATTGTTGGAAACTACATCTAGAAAATAAACCGAATCAGTTCGGTGGAAAGGAGAAGACAAATATTGTTGCTACAGTTTAGTAAGATCTTGGTTCTGAATCAGGAGATGAAGGAAAGATCACAATGGTTGGAGTACAAGGTAAATATTCTCTTCATGCTAGTATAAGTTCCACTAATGAATCTTATATTGATGAATGAAAGAGGAACGATTTATTTCATATACGAGTTGTATCTAAACATACTAAGATAGATACATTATTTGATCCGGGTTCCCAAGTAAACCTAATATCTGAAGCACTTTTCCAGAAGATGGGTCTTGTAACGAAACCACATCCAAATCCTTACCCTCTTGTTTGGGTATGTGATAAAGAAAAACTTAATGTCACCAAATAATGTAGGGTCATATTTTCTATTGCTTCAAAGTTGATTGATGAAGTGGATTTGGATGTTGTACCACTTGATATATGTGGCATAGTGTTGGGGAGTCTGTATATTTATGATAGAAAAGCAGTATTCTTTCGTCATGAAAACAAATACCACCTTACTAAAGGGGGAGTGGAATATATTGTTAGAGCTCACAACATGAGGGTAAATACAACACGTGTTAGTGCACGGTAGATGAAAAGACTCATAACCACTAATAAGAGATATGTACTCATGGTATTCAAAGAGAAATATGTCGGGACATACGATGCTTTCCAAGGATGTGATCCATATCATAAACATGAATTAATTGATATTGTTTCTAAGTATGATGATATTTTTCAGGAACCATTTTGTTTCTAAGTATGATGATATTTTTTCAGAAACCATATGGATTACTCCCTAAGAGGGAAATCCAACATGAGATACATCTTCAACAAGATTCTCCTCTTCCTACTGTGGGAATGTACATGATGTCACTTTGTGGAGATTAAATAGATCAAGAAGAAGGTACATGGATTATTGGATCAAGGGGGTCATCGGGCCTAGTTCATCTCCTTCTGGTTCTTCGATCGTGATGGTGCTAAAGAAATATGACACATGGCTAATGTGTGTCGACATCGGCTATTTTTAAATAAAATCATGGTGAAAAAATCAACACCCTCTTCCTCGCATAGATTATTTACTCGATCAATTAAAGAATGTTGCTTATTCTCACTAAGTTGGATTTATGAGTGGATATCATCAAATAAGGGTTGCAAAACATGATGCATGGAAGACTTCCTTTGAAACCAAACAAGGATTGTTTGAGTGGTTAGCTATGTCATTTGGGCTTTGCAATGTCTCAAATAACCTCTTTCATGCAGGATGAATGATATATTTAGGAATTTCATTGATGAATTTGTGATTGTGTACTTAGACAACATTCTTGTTTTTAGCTGGAATTGGGATGAACATGTAAGGAAATTAAAGTGTATCGATAATTTGCAAAGGGAAAAGTTTTATGTAAAATGTTGAAATGTGAATTTTGCAAGACTGCACTTGTGTACTTAGGTCATATTGTAGGAGGAGAACAATTGAAGATTGATCCTTCCAAAATTTAAGTAATTGTAAATTGGCCTGAGCCAAAAATGTGACCGAAGTCTGAAGCTTCATGGGTGCAGTCCAGTATTGGAGGAGATTCGTTCCTGAATTCTCCTTTATTGCAGCTCCTTTTCATGCCTAAAACAGTGTGAATAACACTTTTCAATGGGAAGGAAAGCAACAAAAAGCTTTCGATATTTTGAAGGAGAATATTAGTACCGCACCAGTTTTAGCATTGTTGAATATTCAACAGTCATTCGAGATCGAGACAGATGCCATCGGATATGCCATGGGTGTAGTATTGATGCAATATTGTAAGCCTATCTGTTACCACTCTGAGACTTTTAACCAAGTTGTTGTTAACTATCCTACATATGATAAAGAGTTGTATGCATTAGTTCAAAGCATAAAGAAATGGAAGCACAGGCTAAATTTCGCTCATGGGATAATTTTCCATGGTTTTTCCAAAAATAAGATTCGTTATTTTAAAAATGATTCGCCCAAATTTTATAGGATAAAATTAATATATCTTAAAAATCGCCAAAATTTTATAAAAACTATATAAAGTCCTTAGAAATTTGAATATTTTTACAAAAATATCGCCAATGATTTATAGTTGGAATATGAAGGATTAGTAAGATTCACCAAGGTTTTTACATTTTAAAATAAATTTCCATCCTTAAAATCATCCCTGTACTTGTTATGGAAGGAAACGATTATACATACAGATCACCATCCCTTACAATATCTTCAAACACAAACCAAACTGCAACAATCTTGACACTACATATGGATGGGTTTTCTACAACAATTTCATTTGGTAATCAAGTACAAGAAGGGTACAAGTAACAAGGTATCTGATATGATTTCTAGACCTCCTATTGTTGCTTCTATTATTTTCAAGAATACTTTTTAATATCACGATAGCTATGTAGAACAATATGTCGTCGATGAAGATTTTAAAGAAGTATATGAGAAGCTAACCCATGGTGCATAGGTAGAGAACTATTGTTTGTAGGAAAAAATACTCTATCATCTTGGGAAGCTATTTATTCCTACAAGTGAACGAGTCCATGTAATACAAGAATCTTATACTTCTCTTTTGTCTGGGAATTTTGGGGTAGGAAAAACTATGGCTCATTTGTAGAGGTTTTTTATTGGCCTCAAATGAAAGCAATTGTAACTAAATATGTAAAGGGGTGTGTGATGTGTTCTAGTTGTAATCCCACTAATAGAAAATTCGGGCTATACTCACCACTTTATGTTCCATCCCATCCATGGGAAAGCATTTCCATGTATTTTGTAGGGGGTTTACCAATGACCAAAGGGGGTCATGATTATTTGTATGTTGTAGTGGATAGGTTCAGAAAGATGTGTATCTTGATGCCATGTAAAAATAAAATCACTGATGAGTAGACTGCTAATATCTTTTTACAGTATGTTTGGGTTCACTTTGGGTTACCCACGTCGATTGTCTCGGATCAAGCTACTCGATTCCTTAGGGATTTTTGGACTAGCTTGTGGAGAATGATGGACACAAAATTGAATAGGATCATTTCTTTCCATCCACAAACCAATAGACAGACAAAGGTGGTAAACAGAACAATGGTACTTTTGCTTCGAGGCTACTACAAGAAGCATCCTAAGTTATGGGATGAACAAATAGCCTATGTACAACATGCTTATAATCGATCTTTACATTCATCCACTCAGAGTTAACCTTTTGAGACATGTTTTGGGTACCTACCAAAGGTTTCTTTGGACTTGATGTATGGGAGAGATGCCAATATGAATGAAGAAAGAAAAGAGGAGAGAGCCCGCAAGTTCATCCATAGGATTCAACAGATACATCAGGCAGTCAGGGAACAATTTGAGAATATTCAAGCATAGTATAAAGATCAACATGACAAGCATAGGGTTGATCATCAGTTCCAAGTTGGAGACCGACTATGGCGAGATTGACTATGGCTTCATATCAGCAAGGAATGATTGAAGGGTGAAGGCAATAAACTCAAGCCCATCCGATATGGAACCTTCACTATTTTGGAGAAAAGAGACACTAATGCTTTTCATTTAGATCTTCCACTTTATATGAAGATTTACTTCATTGTGAACATAGAGAACTTGAAACGTTTTGAGACTCCCATGATCATGGATCAGGATGAGGAATTTTCAATACCTTCAGTTGATGAGTTTGCACCTAAGTACTTGGATGAGTTACAGGAATATATCATCCTGGACAGAAGGACGAGGACTTCACGCATAGGTGATGTTGATTATCTTAGAGTAGGATTAAAGGGCATACATCCAAGCAAGGCAAAGTGGATTGAGAAGGAAAAAGTGAGGGGACTCTTCCCTCACTTACCAGTTGATTGATGAAATATTTTGGTGGTCTGAAAATCTCTTAGTGGGAAGGCGTGATCCAAAAAGGATCCAGAGAAGACTAAGAACAACTCAGAACGCACAGAAGCAACTTAAAACACTAAGAATGGCTTCAGTAGATAGAGAAAGGGAAAAACTTAAAATTTCCCAAACTTCAAAGAAAATGACATGATCGCAAAGAGTGCATCGCAATATTTCTAACAGCGCAAACAGCTCGTCAAACAAGGTTACAGATCAAAAGATATAAGCAGTCAAAGATCAGGTCAAACTTGGTCAAAAGTCAAAAGGTCAAGGTACACATGGCACCATTGCAAGGGTGACACATGGCACATCTGTAAAACTTAGTTGGCATGGGATGATGTGGCAAGGTCGTACAGATTGATGGTAGACACATGGGAAAATCAAGTTGTGACAAGTGTCAGTTTCATGGGAAAATAATATGGTGCCACGTGGCCCAGTCATGGGATACCACGTGGCACCCCTCCAATGGTTGGCATGACCAAAATTTTTATGACTCCATAGGAGTGGAACCCTTGACCTCCTCTTATCCCAAAGGCCCCACATCTTCGCGCTAGCCAACCTTCCACTACATGTTCCTTGTTCGTAATATGATGAAAATTGTATTTAAGTTTGAAATTTACGTGGGTGCCAAATGAAAGGGGCTAATCCCTCGGCCCAACCCCTGGATATATGTTATCCCATACAACCACAACATCCACCAGTCTAGGGGCTTATTCCAACTCCACCACATATGGAAACTATCCTCCATTCTAGACAACTGTCTACTGATTTTAATAACCATTTCGCCATTCTAGTGGTCAACAGCCAGATTTGGCAGGGCATGCCAAAAATGTTATAACAATGTGTTAAAAATGGAGGCCCGTGGGATTCAACCCCGAGACCTCCGCCTAACCAAGTTCTAAATATAACTATGCCAACCAATGCACCCAACCTCCTGATCAATGCTAATCACCTAGATTTTGGTATAAGAAGGGGTGTTTCGACAGAGCATGAGAGAGGATATGTGTGAGACCAAGCACGTCTATACTGTATGGATTTTTTCACAGTTTTTTAGTTTGGGCATGAATTTCGAGATCTGTCCAGTCATTTATTGTAGGAGCAGTGGCATGTAAACCGAGGCAAGGGTGCCTCTTGGGCCAAACAATGTTCGACTCAGATCGAGACATGGAGAATATCATTTTTAGGTAAAACAATGCCATGAACGTAGTGGTGGTGTTAGTTTTTTTATCTGAGCAAATATTTTTTAGCTTAACTCCAGAATGGGGTATACTTACGTATTTTTCCCAATTCTTTTGTGGAGTTAATAAAAAGACCTACCCATTTGAGAGAAGGACCTGGAAATGTAGTCCACCAAGGACAAACTCCATTATCAAGTTCTTTGTGTTCATATTGCATGATTATGTCTCTTTCCTTTTGAGCTTTTCCTTCTTTATGGTGTACTTTTGTTTATGCTCATTTAATATGATTCTTTAATAAGTCACCTAACGAAAAGATCCCGGATCACTAAGTCTTAGTCTAAAATTAAATAAAGAGCTAAATGAATTGTGACATGCATTAAAGATTTGAGATAAATAAAATTTTAGGACATAGTAAGTAAAAATCTAAAGATTTGATAAAATGCACATATGTGCATGAAATTAATACAAGGGATTTTAATTAGAAATAAATAATAACTTGAGAGAATGGGTGTACATAGAATAGAATATTGAGTCAACCTACCACTAGTCTAACTAGAGGAAGACTCCTAATCCAACTCTAACTAAGATCTAGTTAGGAGAACCCCATTAATTAAGTGATTCGGGAACTAAGAGACAACCAAGAGGAAAAATAGGAACACATTGGGGAATATGAGGGAAAATGGATTTTAAATAAAAATTAAAAGGAGAAATTACTTGTGCAACTAGGGGAGAGTGTGACACATGTAGTGAGTGAAAAATCATAATTATTATAAATTAAAAAGTTAAATATTTTTCATGAGGACAGGCGTTGAGGGGGGATTTATATAAAACAAATGATGTGGAAGGAAAAGGGGACCAGACCTTTGGAGCATTGTTATTCTACCAAATTTTGAATTGACTGTTTTTTAACTTGTGAGAGTTAGGACTCCAAGCTTGATAAAAGAATGGAAGCTCTTCCTTGTGAGGCAAGCTTGGAAGCTATTTTTTTCTGGTTTTGTGCTTGGCCCCTTTGTAGCTCAGGGGGCTAATGGGGAAGCATAGTACCCATAGAATTGGTTGGGAGGTACCGGTGAAGTCTCTAGGATTAGCAAGCAAAGGAAAGGAAGGAGCGCAAGACCTTGAAGGCATCTTCATTAAGCAACAACTCATGAGTTATGGTATTTTTATACTCTAAATTTTATTCTTATCATTAGTATAGTAGTATGTTAGACTGATAGGGTCATCGTAGATTCATTGGAAAGCCTAAATGCCAATTGTTACAAATGTTGTTAACGAATATTAGTTCAAATTTTATATTTTTAAATTACAATTGTTGCCCAATGGATACTAATTAGAGTGTTTATGTTTTAAATTTTTGTTGTATTTCCAGATGTTGTTCCACTTTTCAATTTGGGGAGGATTATTCCTCATTGTGAAATTCAAATTTATACTGTGAAATTTGAATTTATATTGTGAATGTTATATATTCTAAAATTGTATTTTGTCTATGGAAGTTGAATGATCAGAGTTTAGTTGAGATCATCAAAGGAAATTAATGGTGTATTGTTCGCTAGTAAACTATGGAAATGAGTTCGAAATTGTATTCGTGAGCTCTTTGTTGAATTTCATTGAATCCTAAATCAACCCAGTATGTGGGATCTCCATTTATTTATACCCTATGTTCGAATTTTGTATTGTGGAAATACCTATTAAAATTTTGTCCTTTCAATTTTGTTGTAATATGCACCTCTGTTGAATTTTTTTAAATCCAAATTTATATGTGGATCTTCTGTCAAATTTGTCGATAAATCCAAAATTATTAATAACATGGAGTCTCTGTGTGTTGTAATTTTTTTTTAAAAACCAAAAATTTTTGCAATCATGGGAAGTGTGTTAACGGTTTCAGGAGTTGAATTTTATCCTGTAGTGCATTATCCCATTTCTCTTGAAAAATCATGCACATGACCATGGGCTAGAACCTAGCGCTGGCCAAAAGAGCACTATTCGAAGCTCCGAGACTATGGTGCTCTGGAGGTTTGCAACTTCAACACTCTATTTCACTCGGAGTGATTACCGATCGAATTTGATCGCAAATCATATTCAACCGGTAGTTGTAGGTTAACCCTACCCTTCCACCTTTCTTCGATAACCTTTAATAAATTAATCTAATGCCTAATGATATTCTCTTCACGTGAGGATCTACGATGGAGATCCCCTCTGGAACTCTAAGCTTCAGGGTTTTTCTCCGCTTCCACAACTCGAGACTGTTTCACCCAGATCGTCGAACCTATGAAGGGATTGGAGATATGATGGATTACACTTCTCCTTAGATCAATGGTTTTTGTCTACTTCAGAATTCAGGACTCCGAGAGTTTCTCACCTTTTTTCAACAACAACTCTATTTTTCGAAGTACCAAATCCAAAATAACTTGGAGATTATCAGTTCCCATATCTTGGTTCGATTTATGGCTAGAAGAAACTACGAGAATCCAGTCTTCATAGGTTTTTTCAAACACAACTTACGTTACCTCTAAACTAGCGAAGGATGAACCCACATATCGGATGATCTTTTATTAACCGTCATCAATGGTCAGGATTAATTCTCATCTACGAGAGTTCGAGACTCTTCTCACCAACACAACTTTCACCCACCACCTCCTGAATGGTCGAATTTCGAATACTCGAAATCTACAAACACGTGTACAAAACATTTGACGGTAAGGATTTAATATGGGACTTCAAAGCTTCAGGGTTTTTCATCTCTCTACAGCTATGAACCAAATTCACCAAATAGTTGAATTCTTGAGGATCCAATGACTAGTAATTACTCACTGATCTACGGTGTATTTTCACTTTGTGACTTTGGTCTTCGAGGCTCTCTTAAGGTAAATAGCTCAGATATGATAAAGTGACAAAGCCCAAATGTCTCTGGGTTTTAACGAGTATGCAACTTAGGTTGATCAGATGGTTGTGGGGATCTCTCCTCCCCACTATCAAATCACGTCTACTGTTTCCTTCAAAAGGTTATCAAACTCTTGATTTCCCCTGTTGAACCATGCACACATTGTTTCTCCTGAGCTTTTCCTTTCAAATAAAATCCAACTCTTAATAGTGTATCCCTCCTAAG
>SNQJ01S0092084.1:0-32566 GCA_010110895.2 Picea sitchensis | reverse complement strand
ATCACGAATACAATTTCAAACTCATTTCCATAGTTTACTAGCGAACAATACACCATTAATTTCCTTTGATAATCTCAACTAAACTCTGATCGTTCAACTTCCATAGACAAAATACAATGTTAGAACATATAACAATCACAATATAAATTTTAATTTCACAGTATAAATTCAAATTTCACAATGAGGATTAAGCCTCCCCAAATTAGAAAGTTGAACAACATCCGGAAATACAATGAAAATTTAAAACATAAACACCGTAATTAGTATCCATTGGGCAACAATTGTAATTTAAAAATATAAACTATGAACCAATATTTGTTAACAACATTTGTAATAATTGGAATTCAGGATTTCCAATGAATCTACAATGACCCTATTAGTCTAACATACTACTATACTAATTCTAAAAATAAAATTTAGAGTATAAAAATACCAGATCCAATGAGTTGCTTCTTAATGAAGATTCCTTCAAGATCTTGCGCTCCTTCCTTTCCTTTTCTTGCTAATCCCATAGGCTTCACTAGTACCTCCCAGCCAATGCTAAGGGTACTCTTCTTTCCCCTTATCCCACCGAAACGCAAAGGGGCCAAGAACAAAACTAGAACACAATATATTCCAAGCTTGCCTCGCAAGGAAAAGCTTCCACTCTTTTCCTAAGCTTGGAGTCCCAACTCTCACAAGTTAAAAAAAAAGTCAATTCAAAATTCGACAGCATAACAGTGCTCCAAAGCTCCGATCCCTTTTTCCTTCTACATCATTTATTTTATAGAAATTTTCCTCCCTAACTCTTGTCCTCATGCACAACCTTTAACTTTTTAATTTATAATAATTATGATTATTCACCCACTACATGTGTCACACTCTCCCCAAGTTGCAAAATTAATTTCTCTTTTTTATTTTTATTTAAAATCCATTTTCCCTCACATTCCCCAATGTGTTCCTATTTTTCCTCTTGGTTGTCTCTTAGTTCCCCAATCCCTTAATTAATGGGGGTCTCCTAACTAGATATTAGTTAGATTTGGATTAGGAGTCTTCTTCTAATTACACTAGTGGTAGGTTGACTCAATATTCTATTCTATGCACACCCATTCTCTCAAGTTATTATTTATTTCTAATTAAAATCCCTCTATATTAATTTCATGCACACATGTGCATTTTATCAAATCTTTAGATTTTTACTTACTATTTCCTAAAATTTGATTTATCTCAAATATTTAACTCATGTCACAATTGATTTATCTCTTTATTCAATTTTGGAATTAGACTTAGTCTTATAGTAAGGCTTAGACTTTTGTTAGGCTTTATAATTAATAATCTATTTTTTAATTAATTATTTTAATCCAACAAAGTCTAATCATTCCAATGTTTTCTAGGCCATATATGTTTATTGACTCAAGTTTCAATTGCGCGATGTGTCCTTCAAGACACACCTTTGCGCTCCAAGGGTGCCACTCAGGTTTGAATTGTTTTGGAAGTTTGTTCAGCCCCTTAGATTCAAAACTCCATTCATTTGACCTTGTGAGAGACTAAGGGCTTCTAAGGAATAAGGACTCTGCCTTATTGTGAGCCGCTTAGAATTATTCATGAGCAACTATCTCAATCCGCCCTTGCGGTATCATGGACCACCAAAACTAGGTAATCATTAACCTACAGTTCTGGCCATGGTGGGAGTGCTAGTAGGTTGTGACAGGGATGTTTCCACACCTCTCCCTCAATGTATAGTTTCTGTGCATGACCCATTTACTCCTTATGTGAGTCGGATTAGAAAGTATCGTCAAGCCTGCATCCACTGTCAAAAATAGTGTCAATAATCCATATACATAAACCATACAAAAATCAATCATACATCACATGTGCGTAAAATGAAATAATCAAATAACTACAATCCACTCCCTGACTCAATCCAGAGTCCAAGGAAGCCCATTGATGCCATCGACATCCATAACTTGTCATTTGTCTTGTGCACTCAGGAAAGTTCATTAATAAATTATCTCAATATATATACATAAAAATAATAATAATTCACAATACATCATCATCATGATATATATAACCCATAAGTGAAATGAAATAATAATATACCATAACCGGATCACTTGTACATAAGTGTACTCAAATAATAAGTCAATAAAAGCATGCTCAGTAGAGAAAAATGTTACATACACCCCCTATTGTTTTAAACTTCATCCCGAAGTTTGTACAGTATATAAAAGCATGTAAATAAATTTATCTAGCATAAAACTATATGTCTAATCTATCAAACAAGTAAGGAAATTAGTGATGCATCTGGTATGCATCCTCCTAGGTAGTCGAGTGTGGACTATTGGTCCTAAAGTATGCACCTGACTGCTAAAGGGAAAATCTAGGCCACCTCAAGTTTACAATGGTTTGGTCTTTTATAAGTTGATTTTGTTGGTCAGTTAGAGGGTTGGTTTTATCAAGATAGGAGCATGGTTGGGTAGAAAAAATGATATGGATGAGGGTCCTCCTTGGTTGGTGGAACACTAATGACAGACAAGTGAAATAATAGAAGACAAAGGGAAACAACAAATTACTCAATGAATGATCTACTACAAGAAGTTCAATACTTAAAATATCATTTCAAGACATTATATATGTATCAAAAACACAATTGTTCCCACAGGTTGTAATAAAAACAAATCGTCACCAAGAATTAGTTGTTTTCACAGGTTGCATATCAATAAAGATGAGTTATACAATAGCCGAAGGAAATGAAATGTACTTTGCACAAATCAAAAACCTCATTCAAGATAAGATAAAAAAACACATGAAGATTTTAAAGAAACATTGTCATCAAGAGTATATTCATCAGGTAGAGAGATTTAATACATGCATAGAACGGGTCCAACTAGTATGATGTATTTCTATCCTTTCCCAAAAATCCAACGCTCAAAACATACAAAAACTGCAAATTTATCAGAGTTGCAGAGGCTCTCATCCATCTGGGACTGAGACTTAACTCTACATTAACAATTGTAGAAAAAACAATTAACTTGAATAAAACATTTTTGGAGTACAACAACGTATACTTCACACTTGACTTAATAAAAAGGAGTGGTTCTTATCACACATAGAAGACCAGTTATTATGCTTTAAACTAAACAGAGTCTTGAAATGAATAATTGAAAACTAACACTAGCGATGAAACTAGATTGATGCGAGCATTGAAATGAACTAAGACTGTGGAAAAAACTAATTCAAAGTGACAGAGATGAGTTTTGCATTGATCATGGTGTGCACGCATGTTGTTGGAGGCCACTGGAGACAACTGGATGTGTAGTGTGAAAATATCCTGGAGTGACGTGGTGACCTGCCGTCATATAAGCACATGATTGTGGAAGTTGTCGAGGGTGGTTTGGATTTGCACTGCTTTGACTCCTGCAATCCACCACCAACTGCCACATACCTCATAAGCTATACCATGGTTTTAATTGCGGGACCGCTTTGGAAAATTAACATTCGAGCATTTTGCATCCTTGCAATGAAGTGTGGTCGTCGATCGTGTCACAATCTGTGATCCAGGTGACCCTACTAAAGTTCCATCCATCTGCCATATTATAACTCCCCTATCTGATTTAGTGATGGCATCAATTTCTTATATCTTGAGAGCTTTTGAATGTGGATCATGAATATCTCCCAAAGTGACCTTTTTTTGAAGTGATGTGGATGTCTATCGTCACTTTGGCACTTCAAGGTTTGTGAGCTTTTAGATGCAAAGTTTGTATAACTCTCGGAGTAGTATGGGCCCAAAGTGACATGTCAGCCTGAAATGATTGCCATGTGTCCTGATGTATGAGTGCCATGTGTCTCAAGAAAATGATACTTCAAGAGTTTAGACACTGAAGGTCTCAATTTCTCCAAATGGCTGAATAATGAAATTATTTCAAAGATCTGTAATCCTCATTGATTTGAGATCAATGGTCCACAATTACTTCGAGACTTCAGGCCTTCGATTGATATTCCTTTCTTACCTACTACAAACATCAATGGTTCTTGTTGATTTGATATCAACAGTCCACACTTACTTGGGGAGTTCGGGCTTTGGGCCTTTTCAATGCATAGTTATTACAATCCTACGGAGTGTCTTATCTCCGAAGTGACAAATTTGCCTCCATGTGTCCTCTTGATTTGGACGGCTGATATTCATTTCGGGAGTTTGGGCTTCGGGCCTTTTCAATGCATATTTCTTACAATCCTCTGGAGTGTCGTATCTCTGAAGTGAGAGATCTGCCTCCACGTGTCCTCTTGATTTGGATGGTCGAGATTCACTTCGGGAGTTTGGGCTTTGGGAGTTTTCTTCTGCTTGCTCGTGCAATCCTCCGAAGTGCCATATTTCTAAAGTTTTAGATCTTTCTGCACGTGGTCTCTTGATTTGGATGATCGATATTTACTTCAAAACTTTGGGTAATTCTTTCTCTAGTGATTCACTCCGCCAACCTTCTGGAGTGATAAATCTCCGAAGTGAGAGATCTGGTGCTATGTGTCCTCATTGATGGACAATCCATATGAACTCCGTTCTTCGGGAGTCCTTTACTCACTCACTTTCTTCTTGTTTCCTCTCTAAGTACGAGACTGACTGACACGTGTCCCTTGCTTGAAGATCAACAACCACGAGTGATTGTGGAGACTCAACTTGCTCACTCTTTAATTTCCTTCCCGATCTCCGCAAAGCAAATATGCTTGTCCATAGTGGGATCGATATCCACCATTGATCTGTTTATCTAGAAAGATCAACAATCCTGAGCGATTGTAGGATCACAACCTGCACAAACTTTAATTTTCTCCCTAATCCCCGCAATGTGAAGATGCTCGTTCATAGAGGGATCAATATGCACTGTTGATTTGTCTCCAATGAGATATGATGGTCATGACTTAATCTTTGCTTGATCTGATGGCTGAAAATTGAACCCGTTTGTTTGCTTGTATTTCAAGCCCGAAAAGGACTGCTCTAAATGATTCATTTTTTCTCATGGTTTCTTATTGTGCATACAAAGGAATTGGTGGACCTGGATGTCTCCTGCACACAGGAAAGGCTTGTTGGGCCTGTTGCGTGTTCAATTAGTGGAAAACATGATGACAGGTATTTGAAACTCAAACTAGACATGCAATTATATTTCAAGGAAAACAAAAATAATTTGGTGCAAAAAATCATTCAAACAATCCAATAAGGAAAACCAGGTCATTGAACAGATTGGAAACCAACTTTATCAACCAGAAGAGGAAAAATTCGACAAAGGCATAGGGAAATGAGAGAGGAGGAGCAAGGGTGCAGACCTAGGTCAGAACATTGGCTCCAACTGGGGATAGCACTTCACTGCGAGGTGCTACGAATAATAGATCAATGCATTTGTTGGGATATGGAGTCTCTTATTCAAACAAGCTACTGAAAAACAATCTACGGACTAAAAAAAAATTAAATGCTTGAACTACGAGCTTATTCTCCTACTCCTAATTTTTTGAAACTTTCTACTCAGGTATAAGTAGATTTCCATAGTAACCATTCAAGCAATTGATCTACTAACTGGATTTCTTGAACCTGTTTTGTGAAAATAAAAATTTGAAAATGGAAAGACAACTTGCTATGAATATGAACCCCACACTTGGAATGAAACCATGATAGAGGATTGACACTGATTAAATACTCTAAGTATGCAACCATCGAATCATAAAAATCATGACCAGTTACCTCTGCATTGATAGTAAACTCATGTTCTTTCTGCTCCAAATGAACAGACTGCCCTTGTGAAAAATTTTCTTCCGTAGAAACATTAACATCCTCATTTTTGAGACCCAAAAATGGAATGGGAAAATGTTGCAATTTGTCTCCACTGTCAATTTATCCCTTTAAGTTTAGAGTGGTAATTTCATCACTACTAGAAGCATTTGAGGCAATGGAAAATGTAGCTATAGTATTGCTTCCTACATCTATAGTTATGTCGTCACAAGCATCTTGATATTCATAAAAGTTTTGAGAAACAAGTTTACCTTGCATCTGTTGATTATTTCCTTGTACATAAATGTCTTCAGCAACTTTCAAAGCAAAGGCGTTGTAAAAATCAGAGGGAAGCTTATTACTTCCATTTATTCCAGGAGTAGGAACAACTAGTGTAGTGAGGGCATCATTTCATGAGAAATAAAACATGTTCAACTACTTCTGTAGCTCCTCCTCTTTTTCTTGACCAAAATTTAAACACATATAATTCTCAAATTCATCGTAAGTCAAGAATGTGAATTGATCCCCGATATTTACAATCGGATGTTGAGGGGAAGAAACTTGTTGTTTGGAAAATTGATCATGGCTCTCTACAAAAACTTCATGAAAGTCATCATTAACAAACTCATCCCTCTTCTTATAACTAACAAAAGGTTCACCCGTACATGTAAATCCATCTTTGTAATAATCATCAATATACTTAGTTTCAAGAATAGAAAAAACTAATTCATCAGCTTCAAGATCCAAGGAAGAATAAAAATCTAAAAGTGATGCATTAGTATGCTGAAAATAAGAACCCGGATCAGATTTCCATTGTCCATATCCTTCCTTGGATTTCTTTGTGTTAAAATATGATTTATGCTTCTCATAAACTCATTCTTGTTCCAAATATTCGTCCCAAACTCAATTTAAGAGCCTTCCACAAGATCGGATGTTGTCCTCAATCTCCTCTGCATCAGTGAACATTTGTTGCAATGATGATGACCTTCTCTCTTTGAGAAAAAGAACCAAATCAAGGTGTTTTGAAATTGTATACTGCACCATGGCATCAATTTCAGTAGGTCGAATTTCCATGGGCATATTAAGGTAAAAATTATGAAACCTTCTATTGAATATAATAACAACTTCATTCTTCTCCCTTCTCAAGGTGTAGAAATATGAAAGGTATTTTTCAAAGGATTTGTTCTCACCCCAATACCTCAAAAACAAATTACTCAAAACAATCCATAAACTAATAGAATCAGCTTCCAAATTTTTGAACCAGAATGATGCATCTCCAAATAAATATTTGCAGAATATCCTCGTGACTACATCCTCATGCATAATTTGAAAATTATCAATGAAATTTTCAATAGATTCGAGATGCTTCTTAGCTACAACATGGTCTCCTCCATTGAACAGAGGAAGGTAATAAATAAAATTGGGAGGATAGGCATGAAGGATAAGTGGTAGCTTCAGGGGTTTGTAATACTTCTTGATCCTAGACTGAATTTCAGTAAGTTGATTACAAGGTGGAACAATGATTTCAATAAGTGGTGAATCAGATTTATTATTCACAGGCTTACACGTATGGTCTTGATCTAGAGAAGTTTGGATATGATCAACATTATGGTTAGTGGATTCAAATGAAGGAATGAGATTAAGATCAATAATGCAAGAGGGTAGATCTTCTCTTCTCAAGGATGGATTGACATTTGTAGGCTTATAATCATGTGAGTAAACAAAGCATAAGATAATTCTTTTCACACACAAAAGAAAAGACAAGAATAAACTGATGAAGAAAAATATGATCTCTTTGAAAAAATGGATCGCTTAGTACATGGTCTGTCCCTTCCATCTTTCCATTCCCTATCGGTTGGGCTCATTCTTCAGTGGAGTCGCCAGGTGAAATATTGCAGTCATATGTGTTTCCGGATTTTGTTCACCATCAAAAACCATATATTATCATTGTCATTTTCCCAGGGAAAGATATTTCTTTACTCTGTCCCAAACAATGACGCCGGAAGATGTTGGTCCTAAATTCTGCATTTGACTACTAAAGGGAAAATCTAGGCCACCTCAAGTTTATAATGGTTTTGTTTTTTATAAGTTGATTTTGTTGGTCAGTTAGAGGGTTGGTTTCATCAAGAAAGGAGCATGGTTGGGTTGGAAAAATGATATGGATGAGGGTCCTCCTTGGCTGATGGCACACTAATGACATACAAGTGAAATAATAGAAGACAAAGGTAAACAACAAATTACTCAATGAATAATCTGCTGCAAGAACTTCCATACTTAAAATATCATTTCAAGACATTAAACATGTATCAAAACCACAATTTCTCCCACAAGTTGCAATAAAAACAAATCTTCACCAAGCATTAGTTGTTTTCACAGGTTGCATATCAATAAAGATGAGTTATACAATAGCCGAAGGAAATGAAATGTACTTTGCACAAATCAAAAACTACATTCAAGATAAGATAAAAACAAATGAAGATTTGAACAAAACACTGTCATCAAGAGTATATTCACCAGGTAGAGAGATTTAATCCATGCATAGAATGGGTCCAACCATTCTGATGTATTGTTATCCTTTCCCAAAAATCCAACCCTCAAAACATATAGAAACTGCATATTTATCAGAGTTGCAGAGGCTCTCGTCCATCTGGGACTAAGACTTAACTCTACATTAAAAATTGTAGAAAAACTATTTAACTTGACTAAAACAATGTTGGAGTACATCAATGTATACTTCACACCTAACTTAATAAAAAAGAGTGCTTCTTATCACACATAGAAGACCACTTATTATGCTTTAAACTAAACAGAGTCTTGAACTGAATAATTGAAAACTGACACTAGCGATGAAACTGGAATGATGCGAGCACTGGAATGAACCGAGACTATGGCAGAAACTAATTCTAAGTGACAGAGTTGAGTTCTGCATTGATCATGGCATGCATGCATGCTATTGGAGGCCATTGGAGACAATAGGATGTGCAGCGTGAAAATCTCCCGGAGTGATGTGGTGACCTAACGTCATACAAGCACATGATTGTGGAATTTGTCGAGGGTGGTTTGGATCTGCACCACTTTGACTCTCACAATCCACCACCAACTGCCATGTACCTCATAATATATACCATGGTTTCAATTGCGGGACCGCTGTGAAAAATTAATGTTCGAGCATTTTATGTCCCCGCAATGAAGTGTGGTCGTCGATCGTGTCACAATCTATGATCTGAGTGACCCTGCTACTTTAGCGCCCATGCTAAATTTCTATCTGTCTGCCATATTAGAAACCCCTTATCTGATTTAGCGATGGTGACAATTTCTTAGAGCTCGAGATATTTTTAACACGGAGAATGAATATCTCCCGAAGTGACCTTTTCCCAAAGTGACGTGGCAGTCTCTTGTCACTTCGACACTTTGGGGTTCATGATCTTTTAGATGAAAAGTTTGTATAACTCCTGGAGTAGTATAGGCCCAAAGTGACATGGCGGCCTAAAATGACTGCCATGTGTCCTGACGTATGAATTCCATGTGTCTCAAGTGAATGAGGCTTTGGGAGTTTAGACTCTGAAGGTCTCAATTTCTCTGAATGGCTGAATAATAAAATTATTTCAAAGATATATGGTCCTCATTGATTTGAGACAAATGGTCCACAATTACTTTGGGACTTCGGGTGATATTCCTTTCTTACCTGCTGAAAAGATCAATAGTTCTTGTTCATTTGAGATCAACGGTCCACACTTACTTCGGGAGTTCGGGCCTTTTCAATGCATAGTTCTTACAATCCTCTGGAGTGTCGTATCTCCGAAGTGAGATATCTTCCTCCATGTGTCCTTTTGTTTTGGATGGCCGAGATTCACTTCAAGAGTTTGGGCTTCGGGTTTTTTCAATGCACATTTCATACAATCCTTAGGAGTGTCGTATCTCTGAAGTGAGAGATCTTCCTCCATGTTTCCTCTTTATTTAGATAGTCAAGATTCACTTTGGGAGTTCAGGATTAGGAAGTTTGCTTCTTATTGCTCGCGCAATCCTCCAAAGTGTCATATTTACAAAGTGTTAGATATGCTTGCACGTGGCCTCTTGATTTGGATGACCAATATTTACTTCGGAACTTCGGGTAATTCTTGCTCTAGTGATTCTCTTTGCAAACCTTCCGGAGTGATAAGTCTCTGAAGTGAGAGATCTGGCACCGTGTGCCCTTGTTGATGGATGGTATAGATGAACTCTGAGCTTCATGCCTTCGTGAGTCCTTTACTCACTCAACTTCTGCTTGTTTCCTCTTGGAGTATGAGATCACTTGACACATGTCCCTTTCTTGAAGATTAATAGCCATGAGTGATTGCAGATACTCAACTCACTCACTCTTTAATTTCCTTCCCGATCTCTACAAAGAAAATATGCTCCTCCATAGTGGGATCGATATCCACCGTTGATTTGTTGATCTAGAAAGATCAACGATCTTGAGCGATTCTGGGATCACAACCTTCACAAACTTTAATTTCCTTCTCGATCCCCACAATGCGAAGATGCTCATTCATAGCAGGATCGATATGCACCATTGATCTATCTCCAATGAGATCTGACAGTCGTGACTTAATCTTTTCTTGATCTGACAGATGAAAATTGAACCGGTTTGTTTTCTTGTATTTCAAGCCCAAAAAAGACTACTTTGAATGATGCATTTTTTCTCATGGTTTCTTACTATGCATACAAAGGAATTGGAGGACCTGGATGTCTCCCATGCATAGGAAAGGCTTGGTGGGCCCACTACATGTTCAATTAGTGGCAAACATGATGACAAGTATTTCAAACTCAAACCAGACATGCAATTATCTTTAAGGGAATACATAAATAATTCGATGCAAAGAATCATTCAAACAATCCAATAAGGAAAACCAAGTCATTGAATAGATGGGAAGCTGACTTTATCAACTAGAAGAGGAAAAAATTGATGAAGGCATAAGGAAATGAGAGAGGAGAGGCAGGGGTGCAGACCTAGGTCATAACATGGACTATAGTTGTCCCATTGGACCTTGAACCGATTGACTATTTGACGTCGTAGTTTTCAAATGTGATGGTCTAGAATGCAGATTGGATCCACCATGAGAGAACCCTCATCCAACACCTGAAAGTAACTCATGTCAATAACATGTGAAGGATCACTTGTAACATACCCAGCCACCCATAAGCCGGGTACGCTACCTGCAAGCCCACCCTTGGACTTCTTTCTCATGTTGACCTTCTTTATTTATTAAGGATGCATAATATAACAAATATAACAACATGCACAACAATATCCATAAAGCATGCATGATCTAAAGATTATGTTAAATGATAATTAAATATACACAACAGAAATACATTCATATACATGTAAATGATAATTAAACTACACAGTGAAATAAATTCATACACTTATAGTAATAAAATGACAGAGAGCACTTATCTTTATGAAAGATGACACCGACTAGCTGCAGGCTAAGGACATTCCACCTAACCTAGACACTGCTGCTCTAAATCCCAACAACAGTGTCACCCCCAAGTGAGGGCTATGAATCCACATGGGCGGTTCCAGAGTGTAATTAGATTCCCAAACCAGTCAACTCTCAAGCTCTCACAAGCTTCCCGACACCCACAACAATCCAAGTACCCAACTCTCTTCTACCTAGCCTATTCCACCCAAGAGAATGGACCTCCACCCTTCTCTGCCACGTGGTCCCTCAGGAAATCCTTCTCCTTCCTACCAGGGATTCCAACACAGATGGTTCAGAATCTCAATGTTGTAACTCTCAGGACTCACAGTTGTGAGCAAAACAGGGCACAAGCCAATGCATTTCAGACATGTAGGCCCCAGGTCATAGCTGGATCACACCAACGAACACTACAACCAACTATCCCATGGCTAAATTATTCAGCAGCTTCATTTTCCTTTTCTTTGCCAACCAAGATGTGGGTGAGGATGGGTCGATGAATGGGTCAGGGAGTGCATGGGAGTGCGTGAGGGAAGAATATGAGTGTTTGAATGGGAAAATGGCGAACAAGTCATCAGTCAAACCCCCCCATTAGACCAGAGGTAGGTTTAAGTAACCTTGTGGGGAAAAAAAGAACTTCCTGGCCTTCCCCAAGAATTTCATGTAACTGATCCCCTCCCTTAGACAAAAAGGATAATAAAACAAATAGTAATAACACTTAGTCCCTCAAGCTGCCTCTGTTGTGGTATAATAGCCCCCTATAACTCTAGTCCTTATCTGTCAAGCAGCCAACGATGTGTTTATTATTATTAATGATCAAAACATTACATTTCTTGGGCACATTAGCCCTTAAATAATTGTTTGGGCACTCTGGTCTTTCAACATTGTAACAATACGTTATTTAAAATGGGATTTCGAAACCTAGGGTGTTACATCCCCTCCCCCTTATTTTGGCACTGTCCTTAGGGTAGATACAAAACAAAGATCAAAATCTCAAATTTATTCAAAAAAATGTGGTACTCTGCCCACATGGCATCTTCATGCTCCCAGGTAGCATCTTCAGGACCATAGCAGGTCCACTGAAATTTTACCAGTTCTATAACTCGATTCCGGAGCATTTTGACTTTTCTATCCAATACCCACACTGGCTGAACCTGAAAGTATCCCTCCATCTCTACCTGAATCAGATGTCAATCAATAACATAGTTAGGATCATGTACAATTTCTTTAGTAAAGATACATGAAATACATTATGCACATTCATGGAAGCAGGCAATGCAAGCATGTATGCAACCGACCCTATTCTATCCAATATTTCGAATGGACAACAGAATCTAGCTGCTAACTTTGTACAACTACCCAATTTCAAAGAGATTTTCTTGGGCTTAACTTTCAAAAGTACATGCTCCCCTACTTTAAATTCTCTAACTGTCTTGTTCTTGTCTGCATAAACTTTCTTTCTATCCTAAGCTGCCTTTAAATTCTGCTTAATCTTGACTACCTCATCTTCCATGTCCTTAAGCAACTCTGGCCCAAGTACCACTCTATCTGTTGGGTTGTCCCAGCTCATTGGAGTATTGCATTTCCTACCATACAAGGCTTCAAATGGGCTCATTTTCAATGAATCTTGATACCCATTGTTATATGCAAACTCAACCAAGTGTAAGTAATCTTCCCACTTAGATGGCTTATCCATCACATTCTCAGCATGTCTTCAATTATTTGATTGACCCTCTCTATTTGCCCATGTGTTTGGGAATGATATCTTGTGATAAAGTTTATATTTGTGCCAAATTATTTAAACAATCCCCTCCAAAAATTAGAGGTAAACTTTGTATCTCTGTCCGAGACAATTGTCCTAGGTATCCCATGCAACCTAGCAATTTCCTTCATGAAAATTTCTGCAGTATTAGCTGCTATATGTGTTGTCTTCACAGGCACAAAATGAGCAGCCTTTGTTAATTTTTCAACCACCACCATGATTGAATCATGTTTTTTATTCGTATTGGGTAATCCTGTGATGAAATCCATGGTGGTCACTTCCCATTTCTTCTCTAGAATTGGCAATGGATGCAACAAACCCGTTGGGTGCCTATGCTCAGCCTTCAACTTCTGACATTCCATACATCGAGCGATGTAATCAACAAAATCCTTCTTCATTCCTGACCAAAATAACTGTCTTCTTAATGCTTTAATTGTTTTCTAGTAACTAGGATGTCCAACATAAGGAACATCATGCATTTCCTTCAGTACCAAATTCCTCAGTTCTCTAGAACTAGGAACATATATTCTATTTTTATGCATGAGTAATCCATCTTCCTTTATCTCGTGCTCCTTTATTTTCTGTTATACATCTCCTTGCTGTGAGTTTTCCTTTACCTGTAGGTAATGTTGATCTGTAACAAGACCATCTAAAATTATTATCTTCAAGTCTGACTGATGCATACTAACAGCAGTAGCATGCATGAGATTCACTCTCCTACTAAGTGCATCGGCAAATTTATTCTCCTTTCCCTTGATATGCTTGATATCGAAGTCATATTCTCTTAAAAATTCCATCCATCGTGTTTGCCTGGAATTCAAGGTCGGTTGTTCAAAAATATAGTTTAGACCAATGTGGTTTGTCCTTAATTCGAATTTCTTCCCATGAGATAATGCCTTCACATCCTTAAGGCGTGAACAATGGCGACACGTTCCAAGTCATGCGTGGCATAATTCCTCTCATGTTCCTTAAGCTTTCTGGACTCATATCCAATTACATGTCTATTCTGCATGAGGACTCCCCCAAGTCCTTCCTTATAAGTGTCTGTACATACCACAAAACTTTCATTTGGGTCAGCAATCTTTAACATAGGCACTCTAGTAAGTATTTCCTTCAACAGATTAAAATTATTTTCACACTTGAGTGTCCATTCAAATTTAGTCCCCTTCTTTTGCAAAGAAGTGATGGGATGAGCAATATTAGAGAACCCTACTATGAACCTTCTATAGTAATCGGCTAATCCCATAAAAGATATGACGTTTGACACATTTTTTAGTGTTGGCCATCCTCTAATGGCTTCGATCTTCTATGGGTCCACTGCTATGCCCTGCTCTGAAATAATATGTCCCAAGTAATGGATATGCTTTTGATAAAAAGAACACTTACTCAACTTGGCATACAACTGATGTTCTCTCAGTACTTGCAATACCAATCTCAAGTGATGTTCATTCTCCTCTTCAGACTTAGAATAGATAAGTATGTCATCCAGGAATTCTATGACAAACTTGTCCAAATAATTTCTGAATATGCCATTCATTAAGCACATGAAGACAACTGGTGCATTGTTTAGTCCAAAAGGCACCACTACAAATTCATAATGCCCATACCTAGTCCTAAAGGTTGTCTTATGAATGTCTTCTTCCTTGATTCTTACCTGATGGTATCCTACCCTCAGGTCAATCTTTGAAAATACATTTGCTCCTCTTAGCTGATCAAAGAGGTCATCAATTCAGGGTAGCGGATGCTTGTTCTTTATAGTGTACTTGTTCAACTGTCGGAAGTCAATACACAGCCTCAAGGTTCCTTTCTTCTTTTTGACAAAAAGTACTGGTGATCCCCAAGGAGAAACACTTGGACGGATGTACCCTTTCTTCAAAAATTCCTCCAAATGCATTTGTAATTATTTTATCTCTATTGTGCTCATTCTATAAGGTGTTTTTGACACCAGGGCAGCTCCTGGCACTAAATCAATTGAGAAATATATCTCCCTTCTTGGTGGAAATCCGGGTATTTCTTGAAATACATATTCAAATTCCTGTAACACCGAGAAATATTCAAGGCTTGGCCCCTTTGTATCAACTGGCTCCTCCACATGGGCTTCATACAATTGACATCCTTTTCTAAAACACCTTTTCAGTTGTAAGGTTGAAATCTCCCTTATAGATATGGGTCTTGTTATGAAAATCTAGGACATCATGATGCTTGTCCAACCAATCCTTTCCAATCAAAATATCATAAGACCCCAATGGTATGATGTTTAGATCAGTACTGGTATTCACACCATTAATACTTATGGAACAACTTATGACCATATCATGGATTCTTCTCTTGGTTCCAGTGGATAACTGAACCAAACTTGTTTTTCCAAGTTTACATTTCTCCAAATGTAATATATCCACTATCTTAGGGTCAATGTAATAATGGCTTTCTCCTGAATCAATCAAAAAAGTAACAGGCTGATTTATGATCTTACCTTCCACCTAGATCATATTGGACTAGTACTCTGCTTGTCGATCATTTAAAGATGCAAAGATTCTCCCCATATCTTCGACTGTTGTAGCCTCTTGGATGTTGTGCATAGTCTTCACTCTGTCCTTTCTATGTGGGAAATCCTTGTACAGGTGATCTTCCTTGCATCCCCAACATTGGATTGGTGGTCTTCCCCTTTTTCCCCAGGAGTCTTCCTTCTTGAAATAATCCTTAGCATATTGATCGTGATGATTTCTATTAGGCTCATTCCTTTTGAAGGGAGGTTTGAATCCTTTCCTCCTCCGATCGAAATTCGTATTCTTCTTGTTCTTCCAAGATTTATGCAGGGATTCTCTTCCCTGGCCTTGCTCATACAGGTATTTAGCCTTCCTGATGGCCTTAGTCAAGGTATTGGGTTCATCATACTTGATCTTTTACTTATATAAGGTTGGAAATCCACTTAGAAATCTCTTTATTTTCACTTTCTCATCACCAATGAACCTAACATACTTTAATAATCCCAAGAACTTCTTCTCGTATTATGCCATAGTCATGCTTCCCAACCTGAGTTCAAAGAAATCCTTCATTTTCTTTTCATAGAAATGCTCTCAGAGGTACTCATTCTGGAAGTACTTCTTGAACTATTTCCAAGTGATCCTACTTTCATTAACATGTTCCACTTGCTTTAGTTGGTCCCACCACACTGCAACCTTCCCATGTAAATGGTAGGTGGCAATCCTGGTTTCTAGGTTTGATGAATAGTTATGCAACTGAAAATATCTCTGGAGCCCAAGAAACCATGCTTCGACATCATCTTCCCTTTCTCTTTCACCATCGAAGGAAGGTGGCTTGAGCTTCCTTAGTTCTCCTTGAAAACTATCTATCTCTTATTTCCTTCTCTGGTGTCTAATAGGAGACACTTCTAGGTTGCTTACAGGATCATCCGATGCATAAAAATTTCTTCCTGGGAAAGGAGGTGAGTGGTGTCCATGAGCTTTGCTAGAACTTCTGGAATAACCAGCTCTTCCACGAGCATCTCCTCTTTCATGACACCTTCCCTCTTCCTCTTGTCTTGAGTTCGATTTCTTCTTCATTTGCCTCTGCAACTGATTTAAGATCTGCAACACTTGAGCATTTATTTGAATTTTCTCTCTCATCATTCTCTCGTTGTCTTCTTTGTAGCTCTGTAGCTCTGTGCTTCCATGTTCAAGCTTATTACCATTTCTATTAGTGTTTCCTAATCTCATTTTTCCTTGCGTCCATTGGACTCTGTCTCTGCATTACCAATTTTGGTATTCTAGCCTTCAGCCTCCTTTTCATGATTGGAGGCTCCCTCACCTTCTTCCATTTCATCAATATGCATCCTGAGCTGATGTGCTTAAGCCTCTTAATTCTACAAAATGTGCAAGCGACCATTTTGTTAGAATTATGCGTATGATAGACAAGAATTGCCAAATCATGCTACAAGTATTTTTTTTGTTTATGGAGCTCATATCCCCATTCTTTGAAAATAACAGTGTCCTATTATCCCTAGCTGACACAAAGTTCACCCTAAGTAGGCGCTTCCTTCAAACCACCTCCCAGGTGACCACGACTAGAACCCATAGCGAAATCAACCCTTAGCACTTTTCTGTCTTGGAGACAACCAATTTGGCCCTTAGCCTTTCTTCCTTAGCTCTCAACCTGCATATGACCAAGGCCATGACCTTGTGCTTAGTTGAAAAAGAGCTTGTCCAGAGCTTCGAGACTTTAGATATTTTAGCCAGGACCAGATCAATGGTCCTCATCCTCTTTCACGATCGACGATCGAGATCTTCTTTGGGACTCTCCGCTTCAGGAGTTTCAACTTTTCTCGCTTGCGTCCTCCCGGAATGCCCTTACCCAAAGTTCTTGATTTGTCGACAGATTTCCTCCCATAGATCAACGACCGTGATCATTTTAGTACTTTGGGATTCAGAAGTTTCAAACTTCCCTCGTGCACTTTCTCCTGGAGTGCTTTCACCCATAGCACATGATTGGTTGAAACATGTCCTCGGGAATCAATGGTCGATATATACTCCAGCCTTCGGGAGTTTTCGACCCAATGCAACCTATCACATCCTTCCCTTCTAGAGTTATCGGTCTTCCGGACTGCACGATCTTTGACCATGTGGCGAAATGCTGGAAGCGAGCACGTGGCCCAATTAGGCGGGTGACACGTGTCACATTCTAATCGACTTTTCAATGTTCCAAATGCCAAAAACTTACTGACATGTGGCACACATCCCATGTGTCCATGTCATCCCAGGTGACATCATCGTACCTCATTACTTTGGCTCTTCAGGAGATTTCAAACTAGCACACTTCCAATTCTCTCAAACTACGAGTTCCTGAACTGGCCAATCTGTCACAACGTGTCCTCTTGGATTGGATGACCAAGATTTACTTTGGTTCTTCACTTGGAGTCCACATATCTACTCCAAGTGTCCTCTTCAATGTGATGGCTATGATTTCTTCGGGGCTCCAGACTTCGAAGATCTCAAACTTCAACCTTTTTCCTTGAAAATATTTTTATCCAAAGTTGACGATCTTCTGATGCATGTCTCCTGCGGATCGACAACCACGATTCCTTCGAGACTCTGAACTCCAGAAATATCAAATTTCAAACTTATTTGGCCCCACTGGATTTTATTTGAAGGCATGGATCTAGTGGTGTGTGGCTCTCAGCAAATCAATGGCTGAGATCTTCTCAGATGATAGGACCGTCGCGGTTTTCTCCCACTCTCTGGCTCTCTGGGCTTCGGGAGTCTCAAAACTCAACTGAAAATCTCTCGAACGGATTCCTCCAGAGTTACTAATTTGCTGACATGTAACCTCTTGGCGATTGAGGGTCAGGCTCTACTTCAGCTATTCAGAGTTTCTATGTTTGATGCCTACCTGTCACATCATTGTATGCCTTTCAATTTGCAGGGGCATGCATCAATGGTTTGGAGTAACCTCTTTTCACCCTGCAATTCTTCTGATGCTAACACATAACCCCCCAGGGAAACCATGGTTTGGATTGTGGGACTGCTTTGGGAAATTATCTCCCATGCAACTCGGTTCCCCGCAATGCCTGCTGGCTATTAATATCTCTCTCCAATGGGATCCGATGGTCACGACCTTAACCTTGCTTCCTTTTCATCGAATGACCCTTGTTTACTTGTCCTCCAATCCAATGATCTTGAATCTCCCCGATCCTACCGTGGTGATCATTCCCGAATTAAAATGGAATGGTCACGATCCTTCGAACCCTCATGGAGGTTCTATGATGTTCTATCTCTTGCGTAGCATCTATAATGCCATTCCTCTTGAGCTTTTCAACTTCATGGTCAGATTTTGACCTAAACCATGAGATTATGACCAACATACCCGACCCATACCGGCCCGGTGTTTCAACTAGAAGCACTGATACCAATCTGTAACATACCCAACCACCCATAGGCTAGGTACACTACCTGCAAGCCTACCCTTGGATATTTTTCTCATGATGACCTTCTTTATTTATAAAGGATGCATAAGATAACAGATTTAACGACATGCACAATAATATCCAACAAGCATGCATGATCTAAAGATTATGTTAAATGATAATTAAATATACACAGTAGAAATACATTCATATACATGTAAATGATAATTAAACTACACAGCGGAACACATTCATACATAGATAGTAATAACACAACAGAGAGCCCTTATCTTTATTAAATATGACACCAATTGGATGCAGACCAAGGACGTTCCACCCAACCATAGACACCATTGCTCTAAATCCCAACAGTAGTGTCACCCCCGAGCTAGGGCTATGAATCCACAAGGACGATTCTAGAGTGTAATTGGGTTCCCAAACCAGTCAGCTCTCAATCTCTCACAGCATTCCCGACAACCACAACAATCCAAGTACCCATCTCTCTTCTACCAAGCTCGTGCCACCCAAGAGAATGGACCTCCACCCTTCTCTGCCATGTAGTCCCTCAGGCAGTCCTTCTCCTTCCTGCCAAGGCTTGCAACACAACTGGTCCAGAATCTCAATGCTAGAACTCTCAGGACTTGCAGTTGTGAGAAAAACAGGGAACATGCCAATGCATTTCAGACATGTAGGCCCCAGGTCACGGTTGGATCACACCAGCGATCACTACAACCAACTATCTCGTGGATAAATTCTTCAACAACTCCACTTTCCTTTGCTTCTCCAACCAAGACGCAGGTGAGGATGGGTCGATGAATGGGTCAAGGAGTGCATGCATGGGAGTTTGTGAGGGAAGAAAATGAGTGTGTGAATGAGAAAATGATGAACAAGTCATCATTCGAACCCCCCCATCAGACCAAAGGTGGGTTTAAGTAACCTCGTGGGGAAAATAAGAACCTCCTGGCCTTCCCCAATAAGTTCACGTAACCGATCCCCTCCCTTAGAAAAAAAGGATAATAAAACAAATAGGAATAACACTCAGTCCCTCAAGCTCCCTCTCTTGTGGAATCATAGCCCCCTATAATTCTAGTCCTTATCTGTCTAGCAGCCAACGATGTGTTTATTAATATTAATGATGAAAACATTACATTTCTTGGGCATACTCGCCCTTCAATAATTGTTTGGGCACTCCAGCCTCTCAACATTGTAACAATACATTATTTAAAATGGGGTTTAAAAACCTAGGGTGTTACATCACTAATATAATGTCTCAAAACAGATACATGAAATACATCGTGTCTATGCCTCAAAGAATCAGGAAAGTCTAGTCGATAAGCCATGGGTCCTTTCTTTTCCACTAGTTCGAAGGGTCCCACAAATATAGGAGAGAGTTTAGAACCCTTTTCAAACTTGATCGAACTCTAGTGCGGTTTTACCTGCAAGAAGACTCTGTCTCCAACTTCATAACTATGATCTATGTGATGTGCATCACCATAACTCTTTTATCGATCTTGTGCTTCTTTAATCCTTTGTATTATCGAATGCATCTATTCTTCCATTTCTGGAATCTCTTCCAGTCCTACCAAAACCTTGTCCTTGAGTCGATCCCAACTCAACGATGTCCGACAAGGTCTCCCATAAAGAAACTCAAATGATGTCATTTTAATCATACTCTGATAGTTGTTGTTGTATTTAAACTCTACTAGTGGTAATAATTCTTCCCAACATTTTTGTTGGTCCATCACATACATATGTAACATATCTTCCAAAATCTGGTTCGTTCCCTTTGTTTTCCTGTCTATCTCTGGGTGATAAGTTGTGCTAAATTTTAGTTGTGTTATGAAATCCTCTTGGAAACTAGTCCAAAATTGTCCTATAAACACTGATCCTCAATTGGATATCATTATTCTAGGTACTCCATGCAATCTCATAATCTCATTAACAAACAACCTGGATACATCTGGTGCCTGATACATCGTACGTACCAGAATAAAGTGTGCACTCTTCTTCATAGTGTCAACTACCAAAAAAATCGAGTCGTGTCTCCTTGCCATCAATGGCAATCCAACAATAAATTCCATCAAAATGACTTCCCATTTTGATTCAGAAATAGTATGTGGATGTGAAAGTCTTGTTGGATGTCTATGTTCAGCCTTCACTTGCTGGCATTCTAGACATTGTTCCATGTAACTAACTATGTTTTCTTTCATTCCCTTCCAAAAGAATAAAGGCTTAAGATCTGCCTTCATCTTTGTGACTCCTGGATGATCCATGTTTATTGCTCAATGTGCTTCACTTAAAATCAAACTTCTTGGTTCGTTGTTAGGTGGTATGTAAATTCTTCCGTTAAATCTCAACAATCCATCATTGTCTAGTGAATAACCTTCATACTTTGGTACCATCATGGTATCTTGACCAATATTATTCTTAACTTCTTTATAACAGTCATCATCGATTTGTAGAGTTAGAGTCTTTTCTCAAAGATTCGTCTTAAGAGATAATACTGAAAATATGTTTGGTCTCCTACTCAATTCATCTGCCACTCAGTTCATAGTTCCTTTAATGTAAGTAATTTAAAAATCGTATTCACTAAGTAGTTCTGACCAACTCCTTTGTCACGCATTCAGGTCACTTTGTGTAAAAACATGCTGCAATCCACAATGATCTATCTTTAAATTGAATTTTCGTCCAATCAGATAATGTCTTCAAACTCTCAAGGTATATACAATTCCTAATAATTTTAGGTCATGCGTTGCATAGTTCTCTTCACGCTTTCTCAATTTCCTTGAGATGTAAGTGATCACTTGACCATATTTCATCAAAACTCTACCTCTACCTTTCTTGGATGCATTTGGGCATACCGAGAATTCCTTGTCCCTGTTAGGGAATTTTAGTATCGACATTTTTGTCAACAACTCCTTGAGATTTTGAAATGCTTCTGCGCATTTCTCAGTCCATACAAACGTCTTGTTCTTCTTCTGCAATTTCGTGGTTGGAATTGCTATATTCGAAAAACCTTCGACGAATCGTTAGTAATATCCTTCTAAACCCATAAAAATGCGTACTTCTTCTACATTTTTCGGTGTTGGCCATTCCATAATATCCTCCACTTTCATTGGATCCACAATGATACCTTCACCATATATGATATGTCCCAAGTAATGGATCTTCAATTGATAAAAACACCATTTCGATAGTTTCCCATACAATTTGTTTTCCCGTGACATTGTAGGACCAATCTTAAATGTTTTTCATGTTCTTCTTTCATCCGAGAATAAATCAATATGTCATCAATAAATACTTGAACAAACTTTTCCAAGTATTCACAAAACACCCCATTCATCAAACTCATGAATACCCCTATGGAATTTGTCAATCCAAACGGTAAAACTATAAACTCATAGTGTCCAAATCTCATCTTAAAAGTGGTCTTAGGGATATCTTCTTCTTTAATCTGTAATTGGTGATATCTTGATCTCAAGTCAATCTTCGAAAATATCATCTCCCCTTTCAATTGTTCAAAAAAATAATTTATTATTGGCAACTAACATTGGTTCTTGATCGTTTCTTTTTTCAATCAATGATAATCAATACAAAGTCTTCACGATTCATCCTTCTTTTTAATTAAAATAATTGGTGCACCCCAAGGCAACACACTTGGACATATAAGTCCCAAGTCCAACAATTACTTCAATTGCATTTTCAATTCCTACAATTCAGGGGTTGACATTCGGTAAGGCGTTCTTATAATAGGTTTAGTTCCAGTTTTCAAGTCTATCATAGACTCTATCTCTCTTTCGGGCGGTAAACTTGGTAACTCTTCTGGAAACACATATGCAAACTCTTGCACTACAGGAATGTTTTCTAGTCCTTCTGCCTCACACTTTTCATTTAGTGCTAACATTTCATATACCTTTCATCCCTTGTGCATACTCTTTTGCAATTGTAGGGAAGAAATAAACCTCAAGAAATCTCCCTGGTTTCTTCCTACAATCACTTTACCTTGTCCCAAATCATCCGTCAAACTTAACCATTTCGTCTTATAGTTAAGTATCGCATCATGCGAATGCAACCAATCCATACCAATCACTATCTCGTAACATCCTAATATCGTGACATAAATATCTACCTTTGTCACAAAGTCTCCCAAGTTAAGGCTATAGTTCATAATATTCCCTCCAACCTTCTGTGTGGTACTTGATGCCATTTCTACGTATCTAAATTCATCCTACTCGAATTCCTTTACCTTAATTCTCTTCAATGTTGCACTATATATAAATCTCTTTGTAGCACATGGATCTATAAATATACTGAAATTTTGGTCTGTTATTGTACTTCACATCTCTAGCACAGTGGATTGGTGCTCAGCCTGCCGGTTGTTCACCACTGCATGTATCATGTGGGATTTTCCAAAATATCCCACTGTACTGGGTCCTGATGATCCGGCCACACTGGCCTTCTCAATCAGACAATATCATTAGTAATGTGTTTCTCCACATGTCCAACATCTAGTCTTTGGTCCAGTGCTCCTAGTCCCTGAAGTAGAAGTTGTTGGTCTAATAGTCTATGATCTTGGTCTGTTTTGTTGAATAGGCCTAAAATTGTGTTGTTGCGGATGATGTTGTTTTTGTTATTGTGGTCCTCTGTTGAGGATTTTGTTGTGGTGGTGTCATGAACATAGGTCCTCTAGGCATATCTCTATGACTTGAAGTTTGTTTGACTGGTGTGTGATGTTGGTGTGCTCCTAAAATCATCTGTCCAGTTGGTCTAGAAGGATCCATTCCCTGACCCCCACCATTCATCTCTTCCTTATTTATGAGGGCATTTTAAAATGCATTGTGCAAAGTCTGAGGCATTAATATCCTCACCTTCGCACGAATTTTGAAGTTAAGTCCAAACACAAACTTGTTGAACTTTAACTTCTTCATTTTTAGACATGGATCATACCTAAGTAGCTCCATGAATCTGGCCTCATTCTCTAGTATCATAAGACCTCTTTGTAGTAAGGTGTTGAACTCATTAAGATGGCACTTAATGAATTATTGGGACAAATACCTCTCCTAGAACTGTTCCTTGAATAGTTCCCATGGCACATCTTCGAAGACCATGTTTAGTTGAGGTAAGAGTGTCTTCCACCATAGAAGATCACTCCTCTTTAGTTGAAATACCACCATGCAGACATTCATGTTGGAGGTGTAATCATGAAGTGTGAAGCACATCGCCATGTTCTCCAACCATGCCTCAGCGGCTAAGTCGTCTGTGGCACCCATGAACTCATGAAACTTAACCTTCTCAAGTTCTCTATGTATACTACCACTACCAGATGGAGTGCGTTGTGAACCCCCATTGGGTACAAACTCTCTGCCCTGATATTGATCTAGGAAGTTAATCAATTCCTCAAACATCCTCTGGAAGGATCTCATCAAACTTACCACATCTCCCATGACAACTTGCTCTTGCTCAACATTTTGTTCAGCTCCCTGGGGTTATACCCTTCGGGGTGGGTAATACCAGAGGGTTCACGCCTCTTCTTCTAGCACCACGTCTTCTACTTCCCCTATTTCCTCTAACCATGATTACCTGCAAGAACAATTTCAATTTTTTTTTTATTAGCGACCTAATTTAATCATTTAGTTTCACATAGTGGATGGCATAACGATCCAATGTCGTAGGGTTGAACCTGCTCTGATACCATATGTGAAATCCCCTTTGTTATGTCATAAAAGTAATTGAGAAACAATATGATATATATATATATATATACATACATTTTTTTTACATTAATAAAACATCATTAGAACAAGTGAAGCACGATATTAACATACTTCAACAATAGACATTCTATTTCATTCATCTCATTGCACAACTAGATTTAGATACAACTTCAATGCATTAAGGATCTTCCATATCACAATGCATCACTTACAATAAGAGTACAACATCACAATTGTTGAATATCAACCACAACAAGTTCCATCACACAACATCATTGCTACTAACAAAATAAATAATCATACTAGGTAATCAAGAATATATACCCATCCAATCTACCTACAAGGTTAAGAACTCGAAGACACATAATCAACGCTCAATTCTAGTATTCATTTGATTTATTTTGACCACTTAAGGTCTCAATATTAGCGATTGTTCTGAGGAATAAGGAAGCATGTAATTCCCTTATCCAAACTCAAATCTAGACTCATAATTAATATCAATAAAATGCTAATTCATAACACAATTTAATCATTAAATTCCCAAATACCAGTCATGTTTTCCTTCCTTTAAAAGTTATAAAAACCATAACTAACCATCATCTAGACAATATTCAATATCCTTATGAATTTCATCAATTAAATACAAGTCACCATTAAACAAGTATCTCTCTTTTCCCAAGGAAATACAAGCATCAATTTTTAATCAAAATGAACAACCCTCCAATGCACAAATCAAGTAATCAAACATTAAGAGTTATCATAATTGATATATATATAAATTTGATTGAGAAAAGGAAAGGAGACAGAAACTCTCAAGACATAGTGGAAATCAAAATCTTACTTTGTACCTTGTAAACTAATTGTTAAAGTGATGAATAAATTCTCCAAATAGTGGAAATCAAAATCTTACTTTGTACCTTGTAAACTAATTGTTAAAGTGATGAATAAATTCTCCAACGAGTGAAGGTCTGTTCTAAGAATGCTAATAAGTTCTATAAGAAACCAAAATTTCTATTATGGGTGTCACAGCTGTAACACTTCCAAAAGATAACTCCAGAAGTTCATAGAAAGGCTCCTTGAAATCCCAAAGTTCAGAAGAAACAACACTCGATGCACAGAGACCCTCTCAAGTAAGGCAGAGGTCTTTAATTTTTCGAAGAACGAAGCTTAGGAGAGACAATGCGAAGGAGACAGCACATAGGGGAGGTGCAAAGTATGCACTCAACAATTAGAATCCAAATCTTAGGAGGGATACACTATTAAGAGTTGGATTTTATTTGAAAGGAGTGTCAGAGAACAATGTGTGCATGGTTCAACAGGGGAAATCAAGAGTTTGATAACCTTTTGAAGGAAACAGTAGACGTGATTTGATAGTGGGGAGGAGAGATCCCCACAACCATCTGATCAACCTAAGTTGCATACTCGTTAAAACCCAGAGACATTTGGGCTTTGTCACTTTATCATATCTGAGCTATTTACCTTAAGAGAGCCTCGAAGACCAAAGTCACAAAGTGAAAATACACCGTAGATCAGTGAGTAATTACTAGTCATTGGATCCTCAAGAATTCAACTATTTGGTGAATTTGGTTCATAGCTGTAGAGAGATGAAAAACCCTGAAGCTCTGAAGTCCCATATTAAATCCTTACCATCAAATGTTTTGTACACATGTTTGTAGATTTCGAGTATTCAAAATTCGACCATTCAGGAGGTGGTGGGTGAAAGTTGTGTTGGTGAGAAAAGTCTCGAACTCTCGTAGACGAGAATTAATCCTGACCATTGATGACGGTTAATAAAAGATCATCCGATATGTGGGTTCATCCTTCGCTAGTTTAGAGGTAACATAAGTTGTGTTTGAAAATACCTATGAAGACTGGATTCTCGTAGTTTCTTCTAGCCATAGATTGAACCAAGATATGGGAACCGATAATCTCCAAGTTATTTTGGATTCGGTACTTCGAAAAATAGAGTCGTTGTTGAAAAAAGGTGAGAAACTCTCGAAGTCCTGAATTCTGAAGTAGACGAAAACCATTGATCTAAGGAGAAGTGTAATCCATCATATCTCCAATCCCTTCGTAGGTTCGACGATCTGGGTGAAACAATCTCTAGTTGTGGAAGCGAAGAAAAACCTTGAAGCTTAGAGTTCCAGAGGGGCTCTCCACCGTATATCCTCACGTGAATATAATATCATTAGGCATTAGATTAATTTATTAAAGGTTATCGAAGAAAGGTGGAAGGGTAGGGTTAACCTACAACTGCCGGTTGAATATGCTTTGCGATCAAATTCGATCGGTAATCACTCCGAGTGAAATAGAGTGTTGAAGTTGTAAACCTCCAGAGCACCATAGTCTCGGAGCTTTGAATAGTGCTCTTTTGGCCAGTGCTAGGTTCTAGCCCATGGTCATGTGCATGATTTTTCAAGAGAAATGGGATAATGCACTACCGGATAAAATTCAACTTCTGAAACCGTTAACACACTTCCCATGATTGCAAAAAAATTTGGTTTTTAAAAAAAATTTACAACACACGGAGACTCCATGTTATTAATAATTTTGGATTTATCGACAAATTCGACAGAAGATCCACATATAAATTTGGATTTAAACAAATTCAATAGAGGTGCATATTACAACAAAATTGAAAGGACAAAATTTTAATAGGTATTTCCACAATACAAAATTCGAACATAGGGTATAAATAAATAGAGATCCCACATACTGGGTTGATTTAGGATTCAACGAAATTCAACAAAGAGCTCACGAATACAATTTCGAACTCATTTCCATAGTTTACTAGCGAACAATACACCATTAATTTCCTTTGATAATCTCAACTAAACTCTGATTATTCAACTTCCATAGACAAAATACAATTTTAGAATATATAACATTCACAATATAAATTCAAATTTCACAGTATAAATTTGAATTTCACAATGAGGAATAATCCTCCCCAAATTGGAAAGTGGAACAACATCCGGAAATACAACAAAAATTTAAAACATAAACACTGTAAGTAGTATCCGTTGGGCAGCAATTGTAATTTAAAAATATAAAATTTGAACTAATATTCATCAACAACATTTGTAACAATTGGCATTTAGGCTTTCCAATGAATCTACGATGACCCTATCAGTCTAACATACTACTATACTAATGATAAGAATAAAATTTAGAGTATAAAAATACCATAACTCATGAGTTGTTGCTTAATGAAGATGCCTTCAAGGTCTTGCGCTCCTTCCTTTCCTTTGCTTGCTAATCCTAGAGACTTCACCGGTACCTCCCAACCAATTCTATGGGTACTATGCTTCCCCATTAGCCCCCTGAGCTACAAAGGGGCCAAGCACAAAACCAGAAAAAAATAGCTTCCAAGCTTGCCTCACAAGGAAGAGCTTCCATTCTTTTATCAAGCTTGGAGTCCTAACTCTCACAAGTTAAAAAACAGTCAATTCAAAATTTGGTAGAATAACAATGCTCCAAAGGTCTGGTCCCCTTTTCCTTCCACATCATTTGTTTTATATAAATCCCCCCTCAACGCCTGTCCTCATGAAAAATATTTAACTTTTTAATTTATAATAATTATGATTTTTCACTCACTACATGTGTCACACTCTCCCCTAGTTGCACAAGTAATTTCTCCTTTTAATTTTTATTTAAAATCCATTTTCCCTCATATTCCCCAATGTGTTCCTATTTTTCCTCTTGGTTGTCTCTTAGTTCCCGAATCACTTAATTAATGGGGTTCTCCTAACTAGATCTTAGTTAGAGTTGGATTAGGAGTCTTCCTCTAGTTAGACTAGTGGTAGGTTGACTCAATATTCTATTCTATGTACACCCATTCTCTCAAGTTATTATTTATTTCTAATTAAAATCCCTTGTATTAATTTCATGCACATATGTGCATTTTATCAAATCTTTAGATTTTTACTTACTATGTCCTAAAATTTTATTTATCTCAAATCTTTAATGCATGTCACAATTCATTTAGCTCTTTATTTAATTTTAGACTAAGACTTAGTGATCCGGGATCTTTTCGTTAGGTGACTTATTAAAGAATCATATTAAATGAGCATAAACAAAAGTACACCATAAAGAAGGAAAAGCTCAAAAGGAAAGAGACATAATCATGCAATATGAACACAAAGAACTTGATAATGGAGTTTGTCCTTGGTGGACTACATTTCCAGGTCCTTCTCTCAAATGGGTAGGTCTTTTTATTAACTCCACAAAAGAATTGGGAAAAATACGTAAGTATACCCCATTCTGGAGTTAAGCTAAAAAATATTTGCTCAGATAAAAAAACTAACACCACCACTACGTTCATGGCATTGTTTTACCTAAAAATGATATTCTCCATGTCTCGATCTGAGTCGAACATTGTTTGGCCCAAGAGGCACCCTTGCCTCGGTTTACATGCCACTGCTCCTACAATAAATGACTGGACAGATCTCGAAATTCATGCCCAAACTAAAAAACTGTGAAAAAATCCATACAGTATAGACGTGCTTGGTCTCACACATATCCTCTCTCATGCTCTGTCGAAACACCCCTTCTTATACCAAAATCTAGGTGATTAGCATTGATCAGGAGGTTGGGTGCATTGGTTGGCATAGTTATATTTAGAACTTGGTTAGGCGGAGGTCTCGGGGTTGAATCCCACGGGCCTCCATTTTTAACACATTGTTATAACATTTTTGGCATGCCCTGCCAAATCTGGCTGTTGACCACTAGAATGGCGAAATGGTTATTAAAATCAGTAGACAGTTGTCTAGAATGGAGGATAGTTTCCATATGTGGTGGAGTTGGAATAAGCCCCTAGACTGGTGGATGTTGTGGTTGTATGGGATAACATATATCCAGGGGTTGGGCCGAGGGATTAGCCCCTTTCATTTGGCACCCACGTAAATTTCAAACTTAAATACAATTTTCATCATATTACGAACAAGGAACATGTAGTGGAAGGTTGGCTAGCGCGAAGATGTGGGGCCTTTGGGATAAGAGGAGGTCAAGGGTTCCACTCCTATGGAGTCATAAAAATTTTGGTCATGCCAACCATTGGAGGGGTGCCACGTGGTATCCCATGACTGGGCCACGTGGCACCATATTATTTTCCCATGAAACTGACACTTGTCACAACTTGATTTTCCCATGTGTCTACCATCAATCTGTACGACCTTGCCACATCATCCCATGCCAACTAAGTTTTACAGATGTGCCATGTGTCACCCTTGCAATGGTGCCATGTGTACCTTGACCTTTTGACTTTTGACCAAGTTTGACCTGATCTTTGACTGCTTATATCTTTTGATCTGTAACCTTGTTTGACGAGCTGTTTGCGCTGTTAGAAATATTGCGATGCACTCTTTGCGATCATGTCATTTTCTTTGAAGTTTGGGAAATTTTAAGTTTTTCCCTTTCTCTATCTACTGAAGCCATTCTTAGTGTTTTAAGTTGCTTCTGTGCGTTCTGAGTTGTTCTTAGTCTTCTCTGGATCCTTTTTGGATCACGCCTTCCCACTAAGAGATTTTCAGACCACCAAAATATTTCATCAATCAACTGGTAAGTGAGGGAAGAGTCCCCTCACTTTTTCCTTCTCAATCCACTTTGCCTTGCTTGGATGTATGCCCTTTAATCCTACTCTAAGATAATCAACATCACCTATGCGTGAAGTCCTCGTCCTTCTGTCCAGGATGATATATTCCTGTAACTCATCCAAGTACTTAGGTGCAAACTCATCAACTGAAGGTATTGAAAATTCCTCATCCTGATCCATGATCATGGGAGTCTCAAAACGTTTCAAGTTCTCTATGTTCACAATGAAGTAAATCTTCATATAAAGTGGAAGATCTAAATGAAAAGCATTAGTGTCTCTTTTCTCCAAAATAGTGAAGGTTCCATATCGGATGGGCTTGAGTTTATTGCCTTCACCCTTCAATCATTCCTTGCTGATATGAAGCCATAGTCAATCTCGCCATAGTCGGTCTCCAACTTGGAACTGATGATCAACCCTATGCTTGTCATGTTGATCTTTATACTATGCTTGAATATTCTCAAATTGTTCCCTGACTGCCTGATGTATCTGTTGAATCCTATGGATGAACTTGCGGGCTCTCTCCTCTTTTCTTTCTTCATTCATATTGGCATCTCTCCCATACATCAAGTCCAAAGAAACCTTTGGTAGGTACCCAAAACATGTCTCAAAAGGTTAACTCTGAGTGGATGAATGTAAAGATCGATTATAAGCATGTTGTACATAGGCTATTTGTTCATCCCATAACTTAGGATGCTTCTTGTAGTAGCCTCGAAGCAAAAGTACCATTGTTCTGTTTACCACCTTTGTCTGTCTATTGGTTTGTGGATGGAAAGAAATGATCCTATTCAATTTTGTGTCCATCATTCTCCACAAGCTAGTCCAAAAATCCCTAAGGAATCGAGTAGCTTGATCCGAGACAATCGACGTGGGTAACCCAAAGTGAACCCAAACATACTGTAAAAAGATATTAGCAGTCTACTCATCAGTGATTTTATTTTTACATGGCATCAAGATACACATCTTTCTGAACCTATCCACTACAACATACAAATAATCATGACCCCCTTTGGTCATTGGTAAACCCCCTACAAAATACATGGAAATGCTTTCCCATGGATGGGATGGAACATAAAGTGGTGAGTATAGCCCGAATTTTCTATTAGTGGGATTACAACTAGAACACATCACACACCCCTTTACATATTTAGTTACAATTGCTTTCATTTGAGGCCAATAAAAAACCTCTACAAATGAGCCATAGTTTTTCCTACCCCAAAATTCCCAGACAAAAGAGAAGTATAAGATTCTTGTATTACATGGACTCGTTCACTTGTAGGAATAAATAGCTTCCCAAGATGATAGAGTATTTTTTCCTACAAACAATAGTTCTCTACCTATGCACCATGGGTTAGCTTCTCATATACTTCTTTAAAATCTTCATCGACGACATATTGTTCTACATAGCTATCGTGATATTAAAAAGTATTCTTGAAAATAATAGAAGCAACAATAGGAGGTCTAGAAATCATATCAGATACCTTGTTACTTGTACCCTTCTTGTACTTGATTACCAAATGAAATTGTTGTAGAAAACCCATCCATATGTAGTGTCAAGATTGTTGCAGTTTGGTTTGTGTTTGAAGATATTGTAAGGGATGGTGATCTGTATGTATAATCGTTTCCTTCCATAACAAGTACAGGGATGATTTTAAGGATGGAAATTTATTTTAAAATGTAAAAACCTTGGTGAATCTTACTAATCCTTCATATTCCAACTATAAATCATTGGCGATATTTTTGTAAAAATATTCAAATTTCTAAGGACTTTATATAGTTTTTATAAAATTTTGGCGATTTTTAAGATATATTAATTTTATCCTATAAAATTTGGGCGAATCATTTTTAAAATAACGAATCTTATTTTTGGAAAAACCATGGAAAATTATCCCATGAGCGAAATTTAGCCTGTGCTTCCATTTCTTTATGCTTTGAACTAATGCATACAACTCTTTATCATATGTAGGATAGTTAACAACAACTTGGTTAAAAGTCTCAGAGTGGTAACAGATAGGCTTACAATATTGCATCAATACTACACCCATGGCATATCCGATGGCATCTGTCTCGATCTCGAATGACTGTTGAATATTCAACAATGCTAAAACTGGTGCGGTACTAATATTCTCCTTCAAAATATCGAAAGCTTTTTGTTGCTTTCCTTCCCATTGAAAAGTGTTATTCACACTGTTTTAGGCATGAAAAGGAGCTGCAATAAAGGAGAATTCAGGAACGAATCTCCTCCAATACTGGACTGCACCCATGAAGCTTCAGACTTCGGTCACATTTTTGGCTCAGGCCAATTTACAATTACTTAAATTTTGGAAGGATCAATCTTCAATTGTTCTCCTCCTACAATATGACCTAAGTACACAAGTGCAGTCTTGCAAAATTCACATTTC
>SNQJ01S0092083.1:21452-32566 GCA_010110895.2 Picea sitchensis | reverse complement strand
AAGGTTTATGAGATAGAATATTCATTGAGCCATAGAGTTGCACATTGTCAAGGTATGACAAATGTTTTGGGTATTTTTTACCAAGGAGAAGAGGATGAAGTTAGAACCTTCTAGAAATAAGGGTACCTTTGTGGGATACAAAGGGACTTCGAAGGACTACAAAATATACATTATGTGACAATGCCAGATTGAGGTTGGTCATCATGGTAATTTTGATGAAGAGGTAACATTTAGAAGGTATAGATAATATCATATGGATATCGATAGTGAGGAGTAGGAGGCTTCGAAGGATGAGGGTACATCCCTCTAGTCCAGTTGTTCATCCTTCAGAATATCAGGAGGATTCATTAAAAAAATAGAGCCAGTGGATCTACCTAGAGATGTTTTCATGATCATGAAGAGGCCAACATGATTTCATGACACTTTGTAAGATGAAAATGGCCATGCATATCCTAGTGGTACTTTGATAGAGATAAAAGAACCTCGGAGGTTCTCTAGTTACATGGAAATTATCAGTCACATCATTGATTCTGAACCTTCCAATTATGAGGAGGAAATAAACCAATAAGTTTAGAAGGAAACCATGATGGAAGAGTATCATTCCATCATGAAGAATGATGTGTGGGAGATAGTTCTAAGAATAGAGGGGAAGTTAGAGGTGAATTCCAAGTGGATCTATAAGATCAAGAATGAAATAGATGGTAGCACTGAGAAGTGAAAAGCAAGGTTTGTGGTGAGAGGATTCTATTAGAAAGAGGGAGTGGACTATGTGGAGGTTTTTTCTCTAGTTAGCAGGAACAACTTCCATCAGGACTATTGTTTCTCTTTATTTAGTTATGGGTTGGAGATTACATTAGATGAATGTGAAGATGACTCTCCTCAATGGTGTGATTTAGGAAGAAGTGTACATAGAGAAACCTTTGTACCTTTTGATACATGGGAAGGAGTCTCATGTTTTCATATTAAATAAGGCTTTGGATGGACTCAAGCACATACCCAGAACATGATACTCCATGATTGATGGATACTTTATGAGTTTTGGCTTCACTAAGAGTGATCTAGTTCCCAAATTTTACTACAAGTTTCTTGATGGTGATCTGTTGATCTTGGTATTGTATGTTGATGATTTGTTCCTTATTGGGGATAGATAGGCTCATTGATGGGTGTAAGAGGGGGTTGGATTTAGAGATCAAAATGAAGGATCTTGGATTGATGCATTATTTCTTTGTATTGGAGGTGTCGAAATAACTATGTGAGATCTTCTTTGGACAAGGGAAGTACATAGTTGAGTTCTTGAGTGAATTCAGTATGATGGACTGCAAGTCCATGGCTACACCTATGATGAAAAATATCAAGAAGATGAGTGATTCCACTTGAGATTTAGATTTGGTGGATCCCACTGTATACATGAAACTGATTGGATCCTTGATGTACCTGGTTAACACCATGACAAATATTTTATTTGCATTTTATGGTTGAGCTGAGACACTTCAAATGGGTTGAAACAAAGAATGTGTTGAGTGATATGAAAACATCACATGAGTTCTAATTCCAACTTGATCTTTAAATATCAACAAACTATGACATTAGTTCATCCATGAGAATCTTTACATTCCAATTAGTTTATATGTGGATACTAAACATTCGACCAGATTTAGGAATATAAATGAAGATCACTTGACTATTTGAAAAATATCATGCGAATATCTTATTTGTCTATAAACCCATAAAATGATGAAGAAATTGAACTCTAAATGAGATAATATAACATAAAATAAAATAACTCAAATACACATGTAATTTACATACATCACTGCATCTTCAAATTAACTTTAAATAGCATGATTGTTCTTCATCATCTCAAAATTCCAAATTACATTACAATCTGGCTTACAAAAACAAAATTTTAAATTTTCTACAAACACTCACTTCTCAAATGCATAAACATATTGCACTGTTGAATTCCTGGCAAAAAAGCATGCAAAATTGATATAAAATACATTAAATTCTATCAAGGTGTTCCCCGACATGTTTTACGGTGTATCCTCATACGTTATGTACCCTAGGCACGCTTTACGAGTCAAGAAACTGCATAGAAATGTCTATACAAATCTTTAAAAATTGTGTCCACAAAATTGGGTTTCATTCCCATTATATAGGGCACAGCCATTTAACCAAATCCCAAACTTTATGGCATGCTTTAAATAAAATTTTGTTGCATAGTTTTAACTAACCACAAATCTAAGTGCAAAGTTGGTTAGCGGAAGTGGTTTAAGTTGTTTCTATAGTTAGTAGGTCGAGGGTTCCATTCCTACTGATTTCCATATTTCATGGGATTTTTGTTATAACATATAACCATATGTTATATTTAACATATGGTAACAAATACGTAGGAATATTTGTTGGATATATATGGTATATGTTATATACCACATATATTAATACATATGTTTTAAAACCCATCACATATGTTAAGCTCCCCGAAGGTTATGTACTATTCATATGGTATAAGGTATGGACCTAGGGTTGGGGGATATCCCTCATCCCCTTTTCCCCCTCCACACAAAATAAACGTAAATTCAAAAATATTTAAACATATAATATGGTTAAGTGATAATGTGTGGTGTGATAGTTGTTGGAGCATTGTTAATGCATGGAGACTATGGAGGTCATGGGGCTGAACCTTATTGACTCCATAATTTTATAATATATTAACCATATAGGTCAATGGGAAGATTCCACATGGAAACTTCTCATTGTCTACCTAATTCCATGTCTCATCACGTAATTGAATCAATTGTCTACCACTTCTCATCATGTGATTGGACCACCTGGTTTGTACCTTGCCCAATCAACTACCAATTAGGTTCCACATCATCATGCCATGTGGCACCCTCTAGTGGTTCCACGTGGCACCCTATTTTTCTTGTCTTGACCAAACTTTGACTTCTCACAACTTTTTCATATGAGCTCTATTTGACGCATCATTGGAAAGATGACGATGAGCGCCTTGAAATGATGCCATTTTTGAGACGAATTGAGATGGTTGAATTTTGGTAATTTATGGATCCCTTGGGACCTATATGAGTGTTAGAAATCCTCTTAGACCTCTTTGAGAATTAACTAGATCCTCTTCGATCACACCTTCCTACTGAGGAAATTTAGGACCTTCAAAAGTATAGATATTCAACAACTTAGTGATGATAATTCACTCTTCCATCTTGCTAATTATTTTGGAAATAAGTCTTCATCTTGGTTCTTCAATATTGGGTACTAAATAAATGTTCTTTTGTCTGATTCTCTGTAATATGGATCTAAATATGGCCTCTGTAATTGTATCTAATATGATATATAGCTCAGGTTTGGGCTCATAAATTACCCAACTACAAAAGTCTTGTTCATTATATCCTCTATTTCAACATCCACTCCCATCTCCTTATATTGAAGATAGTCTATCTCGACCAATATGAAACCAAATCGAATGTTGATCTATTCCTTTCCAATTTGGACTCTCTATTCTAATGTATATGTAGAAGTCCTTGAATGAATACTCTATCCATTATTTCTTCTTCCTTGAAAAACAATTATACTTGTATTGTTATCATCTATACTCTGCTTGGTTTTGTTTAAGGTATACATCCATATGAACATGAAATAGTATTTAAAGATGATTATATCATGCACCTTTATATGACTCTTAAAAGATGATTATTCAGAAATCAAGTGAGAATGATTCCATCTCACTTGTCTAATATCATTGATCCTTCCTTCTTGGTCGATGAGCACTTGATTCATCAAAACCATAATAAAGAATAAAAAAAAATTACTTACAAAGTTAACCATTCCCTTAAATTCACAAACTCCTCCATTCATTGTTGTAGTATCCAACCATATCGCAATTATTAGTAATAAACCGATAAAAAAAAAAATGAATATACAGATGTGAAAGAGAATGAACCATCAACATGTATTCCCTTCTTAACAAGAACAACATCAACCAAAGGACCTGTTATTGTTTTAATCGTAGGTTGTGTTAGAACAACCATTTTTCTTTAAATTAGAGTCAGTTTTCAGTCAAGTTATCATCCATGTGTCAAAACATGTGAAATCGGGTACATAGCAATGAAAGGGTCGAGTTCATCAAGTGGTCGGTTGGCCCTTGGAAATGGGAAGGAACACTAGAATCGAAACATGCGTAAATGGTACGGGTATGTTTTTCTGACAGAGTCAGGTCCTTTTAAAAGTCAGTCTCTACGTGGCCCAGGTCCAGTCAAGTAGTTAATGGAAGTCACATTGGTAAGTGATATAACAATTATCATGAATTCCCTACAACCCTTATCACATGTACTTTACATGCAGGGATGTGTTATGGAAAATATGCATCTCGATTCAAAACATCTAGTCGTCATGAATTCAATTTTCTTTGGCATTATTCTTCCTTCCACTCGATCTGTTATAAATCCCAGAGATTCTTCACCCATTTTTTTCATGAAATCATATTAAGGCTCTATTTGTAAGTTTTCTTGTAGGCCCAGGTCGATCAAATTCTCCACCTTCGGCATCCACTGGATTCACTATGCGTAAGACAAATAATGGTCATGCCATGGCGACCTCTCAAAAAATAAAGAAGGGTAGATGAAGTGGCAGAATCACCAGACCTAAGACCCAAAGTGATTGGGATTATTTCTCACTCATAATAGGCATCCCCAAGGATAAAAGGGGTATTTTAATATTGCACGCGGGAACGACAACATCACACCACACGAAAACTAGAGTGGAAGGAACTATGTAGCAAGGAAGGACCATATAAGCCATGTCTCCCCACCAGTAGATACCTCAGAGAAGGGGAATACCAAGGAAGAATAAGGAAGTTAGGGAAACCTAAATCTTAGGCGAGTCATGCCCACGACCGTTCGCTGAAAAATTACTTATGTGCACTATCCGCTTGGAGCCTTTGGAATGTACCAGATGATAAAGTGGGAGAAGAATGAGGAGTATAGATGTCATAAGTAAAAATGATCAAGAAACATCTTAGAAGCTGAAGCAGGTGAAGCTAGCCATTGCCAAACTGTACTAGGAAAATAGGGAGCTGAGACAACACCTAGCAAAAAGACCATGGAAGTGTCAACATCATAAGGCCACAAAGGGAACGTGACATGGCTCAAATGACAGCTCAGAGAGGTGCAGGATACGATCATACATCTACGTAAAGTAGATTGACTGTCGAAAGAAACGTATGCAAAAAACTCCAGAGAATGTGAAGTGGCCGAAGAGATAGCCTGCACAGTTCCCGCTAGCAAGAAGAAGAAACAAGATTCACTGAGTTCGTTCCTGTATCAAAAAAAAGAAATCAAATCTTGAAATTTTTGAAGGAGAAATTTCCCTAAGACATTTTTCCATTTTGATAATGGCTAGAACTATCTGCAGCCTCTTTCTGTGCACATTTCCCCCAACAAATGAGTGCACGACAGAAAATAAAAGTCATAACAGAAGACAAGAGGACTTTGAAAAAATCTTGTATAGTCAAATATCTCATCGAAGGAAAGAATTGACACATCACTCCCCTTAATGATACCTGATCCATAATCAAATCCCCATGGTGAATTACAAATGATCATGATGTATCCAGATGTATTTGTTTTCTATTTTTGGAAAAGCGTCATGCAAAGAGTTTTGTAACATAGAATAGTCAGGTTCCTAGTTTTTAGAGATAGAAGTTAGAAGAGTAGGGTAGCCCAAGTGGCACCCTTTCTTATATATTTTATCTTTTCGATGTAATCTAGGTTGGTTGGAAAAATTAGTATAGATAGTAACTATTGTATGTAATTTGAGTCCGATCGAAACTTAATGCAAAAGTCCTGTAGCTTTGATGAAAATATTCTAATTGTAGCAATTGGATGTATTGTTTTCCCTTTCTTTATATACGTACTTCTGGTTTTATTTATTCTTATATTGTTTTGTCTAAATCAGAATGAAATTTTGAACCTGTGGATTCACTATGCAGCACCCCTTGTTTGTGCCATTTAGACAAAATGCTTTTCTTCTAAAGTTAAATCTTAATTCATCCACAACGGTGCTCCAAGTTACTTCATGTGTTTTCTCCTCACCACACATTACGATTTGTATTGAATACTATTTCTCGCTTAGCCTTTATCCTCTCAAGTTCAATCAATGAGTCATTTGTTTCTTTCGTTTTCTCAAATCGACTCCATAGCCCAAAGTCTTACTCTCTTGTGCCAATATAACTAGAAACCATTATTTCAAAGGTGTTAAATATAGGCACAACTTGAAATCCATATCTTGTGTGGAGACAAAGTCTCCTGAGAGAGCCCTCTCCAGGTCCGAAAGGCTATTTTTGGGTCTCAAAGATGGTTGAAACAATTACCTTTTTCGTCTGTTTATCAACCGAACATATTTACAGAGTGCTAACAGGATGTAAATTTGGGTCTTGAATACTAGAATTAGATAGCATGTGCCCTATAGTGACAAATATTAAATTTATCTTCATACAATGAGTTCTCATAATGAAACCAATCCCATCCTTGAAAATATGATACTTATTTTTTCCCCTATAGAAAATGTCCTTCCTATCATACAAGTATGGACTCCCAAAAACCATCCCAAAAATGTCGAGTGGAAAAACATCTAATAGTACCTCATCAATGAAACTATATGTGATCATGGATCGTAACTTGCATTGTCTAGTTACCTGTACCCTAGCATTATCACAAATCCAACCCAAAGGATATAGTCTTCCATTTACCTTTCGATTTCTTTTGGTACATAAATAGATTCTTATCTTAGCTCACATGCTAACCCTTACTAGCTTCTAGATGTGTAGTTTCTACTAATACTTCATCAATATTCATAGGATTGAATGTAAATATAGTATGGTGAAGATATGAGTGCATAACACCAATATAATTTAGAAGAGTCTTAGGAATAAGTAATGGAATTCCCAAAGATAATTCATTCCTCTTGAATTTGTGTGTATAAGCTTGAACATGTTTCCCTTTTCCTTGTCTCAAATGTTTCCAAGAAATCATTGGCATTTTCATGTAAGCTAATGGATAAATATGATTTCTCAATGCAACAATAAATTCAATCTAGGAAGAAATGATTTTACCATGCTGAATAGGATTAGCTTGTGTTCGACTCTCCCACCACATTAGAGTTGTATCGCTTAGGCGAAGAGTAGCCAACTGTATCCTTGAAGTGTCTTATGTTATTTTATGTACCCTACAATACACTTCAATCTATTTGAACAAATTATTCAACTTCTCTACATTCAAATCTCCATCATAAGTAGGAAAATCAAACATAACATCTAGCTTTAACAAAGTTGTATCATACGAATGAGATGAATTCTTCGAACACTTTTTCCTCTTATAAGAAGAATTCTTAATTCCATCGAAATAAGATGATGATGATGAGGACGAAGGAGACCCTGGAGGTTTTTCACCTTCTTGTCCTCTAGCTACTCAAGTTTTTACCTTTTTTTCAACTAGACCACCTTCATTTTGATGAGGAGTTTCTCTCCTTATTTCTAGGTCTTCCCACAATTCTTTAACCATATTTTTCATCTCAAGGAACATCCTTCAAAATTGATTATCAGCCTCAGACATAAATTCTTCATGCTCCATTTCTTTCCTTCAAAAATGCATTCAATCTCAGGATTAAATTCTTTAAGTGTTCCTTCACCTTGCTTGTATTTAGACCTTGTAAGAATTCACTTGCAAATAAAAGTCAAAATGAGATCTGTTACCACATGATATGAAAATACCACATGATTTTTGATAACAACTATTGTATGTATCGATTGAACTGGGTTCTACCTTAGTTCTCCAAACAAACCTAGAAACTATTGGCCCCTCTGGTAAACCAGAAGGAAACATTGTGCACATAATGTGTTGGCCCTTCATTATGGAAGAAAGAGAAGATAAAGGAAGAAAAGATGAAATGTGAACTGCGCGGAAGACATAATGACTGTTACTTAATCGAAGTGAGCAAAAGAGTAGAAAAGATGAAGCAAAGTAAAATGAAGCAAGACATTGGACAAAGAGATTGAGGATGACAGATCAGTAAGGAAGATGGATTGTGGACAACTCAGGAAGAGGAAAAATCCATTGTTGGATGCTTTGGAACACTCCGCGAGAAGGAAGGAAAGATAGGCTGGCGAAACCATGAAAACGCTGGACAAGTTGACCTACAGTTTTGAACATCTATGGTTTTGGTATATAGGGTTTTGACACCTAGTTGTCGACATAAGGTTGTTGGTGAGTGATTGTAATGTATAAATAGAGGTCTAAAGAACCTGGGATGGGTTGTTGTCATCTTTTCTATTGTGTGATCGAGTGAGGATTACTGTGTGAGAGAGAAGTGATGAGTGTAGAGCCTTCTAGGATTGTAAGATCTTCATTTGTGTGTGAATATCAACCCTCTAGCTGGGTGCACAGGAAGGGGAGAGATAGAGAGAAGAAGGAATAAGATATGCTAGCTAAGAGCACAAACGAGAACTATATGCTTCATCTTAATATATTATAAATCAAATTTCTGTGGACGTAACCCTAGAGGGAGGGTGAACCACGCATATTTTGTGTTGTGTGTGATTGATGCTTTGTTATGTGCCATGAGGTATATCATTATTGCATTACTATGTTAGATCTGTTAGATAGTTCTACAGAGTAGATATGAATTGGTAGATGATATATAAATATTGTATTGATTTTTTATTGGATCCACTTGATATCCCCTTGGTTGTAGACATCTCTTTATTGCAACCCCCCCATAGCTACTTTGGGTGAGACTACATCTACTTCACAGGTGTTGTTGAAAGGGCCAGTAGTTAGGGCTTGTTGGTGCACTCTTGGAGCTGAACCCTGGGTCTGCTCCTGTGCCAACAAATGGTTTTGTTGTTGGGACCAAAATATTCTTAAGGGAATGTCAATATGGTTTCCATTGAAGACAAAGATTTAGAAGTGGATAGAATACCAAGAAAAGGACATCGTTGAAGCCCAGAACAAGAACCCTAATCTTAGTACAAAGGATTGGTTGGAGAGATATATCTTTACTGGTATACAAGAAATTTTCTTTGGAGGAATTCAGTAGGAGCTATATGAGTGGCTAGCTAGGTTATAAGATACCCAATTTGAGATCAGAGCTAGGCCACCTGGGGTTTGGACATCGAAGTTGATCAATAAGGTCAATATAATTGATAACGTTGTGTTAAGAGCAATAGATCACTAGTTCGATAGCACCATGTTGGTTGTGGAGCTTGATTATTTTCTTGATTCATAGGTCCTTCCTTTCAGCCGTGTTTATATCCCATGAAGACTTTACACCCCAGAAGTATGTACACTCTTCCACGCGGGATAGTACAGAGGGGGGTACCCCCTCTACGGGGTCCGGGGGGCCTATCCCCCCAGCTGGGGGATTTGAGGGTGAATCCCTTGAAGGAAAAATTTCCTTGTAAATGTATATTGTAATTTCATTGTAAATATGGATCGTTCATTATAAGGTTGCATATCTAACAATAGAAATTATGTTAGGGTTTTTTTCCCTAGAAGGAAACCCTCTGTTATGAGGGAAATGTATTGCAACTATGCATTATGGCGAGTATTTTATTCTGAGAGAGGATACTGTGAGAGAAAGAAGAGGAAGTTACAGTGGTTTTTGTTGTAGGTTTTATCCCTTCATTTGCTAGATAATAATAAAGGAAGGACCTGGAAATTTCTTTGGTGGATGTAGCCCACAATGGGTGAACCATGTAAATCTACGTCTCTCTTGTATTGTGTATCTTCTGTGTTTTGTTTCCACATTTATTTTATTTTATTGATCCATAGTATTGTTTTTCTAACAATTGGTATCAGAGCGAACGATAATTCACAGGAAAAGAGGGTTCTTGGTTCGAGTGGGAGCAATGTCGAAAGATGGAAAGTTTAGGGTCAAGAAATTTAACGGCCAAAACTACTAGTTATGGAAGATGTAGATGGAAGATTATTTATATCATAAGGATATATTCCTACCATTAGGCAGAGTAGCAAAGAAGCCGATGTCCATGAAGGATGAATAATGGGAGATTCTTGACAAAAAGGCTCTAGGAACGATACGGCTGAGCTTGGCAGCGTCAATGACTTTCAATATTTTGAAAGAAAAGACAACGAAGGATTTGATGGACGCGTTGGATAAAATGTATGAAAAACCCTCGGCATCTAATAAGGTATTTCTAATGAGGATACTATTTAATATGAAGATGTCAGAAGGTGGTTCTGTTGTAGATCATTTAAATGAATTTAATACAGTTACTAATCAACTAAGTTCTATAAAAGTGGACTTTGATGATGAGGTTAGGGATCTTCTAATCTTGTTCTCATTGCCAGAAAGATGGAATGGCTTGGTCATGGATGTAAGTAACTCTGTCTCTGGTTCAAATACTTTACAATTTGATTATGTTGTTGGCATTATTCTTAGTGAGGAAATGCGATGGAAAAGCATAGGTGAGACATCAGGTAATGCGTTGAAGATGGAGAACAGGGGAAGACAAAAGGACAGAGGAAAGGGATCATGGAACCATGGGAATTCTAGGAAGAGTAGATCCAAATCCAGATTTGGAAATATAGAGTGATGGAATTGTGGGAAGAAAGGACATCTGAAGAAAGATTGCAAAGCTCCAAAGAAACAAAGAGATGGACAACAGGAGACAAATCAGGAAGCAAATGTAACAGGTGATGTGTTACAAGATGCTTTGATTCTTTCTGTGGATAATATTTCTGAGTCTTGGGTAGTAGATTCAGGGGCTTCATTTCATGCTACACCCCATAGGAAACATTTTCTATATTATGTTCAAGTTGATTTTGGACAAGTTCATTTGGGTGATGATGCACCATGCAAAATTGTTGGAATGGGAAAGGTAAAAATAAATCAATGCAATTGAAACCAATGGTTGTTGAAAGAAGTAAGACATGATCCAGATTTAAGGAAAAATATAATTTCAACAGGGCAGTTTGCAAGTGAAGGTTGTGTATCCATATTTAAAAATAAGATGTGGAAGGTGATCAAATCATTGGTGATATCAAAAGGAGAGAAGGTAGGTACATTGTATTTATGTATTGGTA
>SNQJ01S0092082.1:33735-48344 GCA_010110895.2 Picea sitchensis | reverse complement strand
GTAAAATATTATATACCCCATAACGATACAAAATGTTGTCGATAATAAGGTAGTTTTTAGCCTGATGATGTATACGTCGTCGATAGTTTCTTGACATATGATGGGGTAGCTTCAAGGTTTGAAGATAGATAAAAATGTCTCCATACCAGGGGTTCAAATATGAGATAAGGAGAATATGTTCATCCGTTAACGAATCGTCATGAAAAATGTCCTCATCTAGTCAAGGGAAGTTCAATATCAATTCGGTAAAAACTAGCGATTTCTTAGACTTCGCCGAAGAGAAATTGAGATCAAATTCTTGCAAAATAACAATCCACTTATTGTATTACCCTGCTATGATACACCCGGTGAGGACATATTTAAATGGATTGATATCCACAACCAAGATAATAACTTTTCAAAGTAAGATATAATGTCGTAATCTCTGAACCGCATGTATAATGACCAAGGCCAACTTCTCTACATGAGAGTATTTAATTTCATGACCAACTAGGTTTCGAATGAGACAATATTTTTTTTTTATCATGGACCTCATCATCCTCCTAAACTAGAACCATACTGATCGTCCCTTTGGATTTGGAAACATAAAGAAAGTAATCTCTACTTTAGTCCAGAGGCTTCAGTAGAGGCATCGACACCAAAGCTTTCTTAAGAGCATCGAAGGTTTACTGGGCTCGCTCATCCCATATAAATGAAGTTTCCTTCTTCAAAATATGCATGAAACCTTTAGTTAAATTGGCACAGTTCACTATGAACTGACACAGGAAGTTAGCCATACCATGTAAACCCTGAAGTTGTCTATTATTGTGCAGGGGAGGCAATTGAAGTATCCCCTCAACCTTCATAGGATCTACCATGATCCCATGCTCATACACTATGAATCCTAAAAGAAAACCGAACCTAACGTAGAATATGAACTTGTGAGGGTTCAACCAAATGCGATATTAATGACATATCACAAATACTAATCAAAGGTGAGTGGAGTGATCTACTCTCTTGTGAGAGTGAGCAACGAGATCATCTAAGTAATCTTCAAAAATATTCTTAAGATCATGAAATGAAAAGGTCATGGCACGTTGGAAGGTCGCTCCGACATTTTTAAGGATGACATGAATTTTCTGGTATGCAAAAGTACTCCAAGGACAAATAAACGTCATTTTATGTTGATCCTCAGGTTTAATCTGAATTTTATTATATCCTGAAAATCTATCCATAAATGAAAATACTTTTCTTTCCGCACACTCGTCAAGAATTTGGTCCTTTTTCAGGCATCTAAGATCCATACACACGTGGATTCGTCCTTTCTTTTTATTCATAGGAATATGATTGGACACCCATTCATTCAAGGAAATCGAGTAGATGAAACCAAAATTAAGTAGCTTCTTTACCTCTTCCTTAATGGTGGAGGCCTTCAAAGGATAAACAACTCTAAGACGTTTCTGAATAGGTTTAACATTCAGATAGGTTTTAATCTCATGCTCAACAATGTTGAGGTTGATCCTTGACATCTATTCATATGACTAAGAGAATACATCTCATAATTATTTGAAGAGATCGATGTAGATCTTAATTTATTCAGGCAAACAATTTGCACCTATATATATGTTCTCAATTTTACTAGGGATACGAGAGATGTTGATCATTACGGTAGGAGAAATATTCGTCATGTTTCCTTTAGCATAAATACCATGTGTATCTAATAGAGCCACGACATGACCGACCATATCACTCAAGGTAGATCTAAAGTCATCCTATTCGATCTTAACAAGATCTAGGAGAAAATAGTATCGATGATGCATATCATCCCAAGAACTATCAGGACCATACATGGCCTCTAATATGGCTTCATATGAAGGTAAAGTATCGTCGAGGAAATCATGCGAAGAAGATGATTGATAAGACCATACAAGATCTAAAACATGATCAACCTCATCCTTCCGCGAGGGGGAAGGATCTGGGTCAGTAGTAGCATCAATAATATCCTGATACACAACTTATGTTGCTGAAAATGGAATTTCCATCCCAATGTGTGATTGAACTTCATACAACATAGTCGAGGAAGGTAGGGTACACAGGTCATTGAAATATGAAGTACGAAAATGAACATACCTCTTCGATGATGAAGAATCACTGGAAATGGCATGAATATGGTGAATTGGGGCCATGAAATCAAAGATACCCATCAAATAGGAATACATTCACACACCACAATCCTCCGTTTCTTGCTGAGAATTATTAATTAAAAGGATCGAAGGTCCAATCGATGCACTAGGACTAGCATGTGCAAAGGACAACAAATCAATCATCATTATCTTCCCTTCACGAGGAAAACATAAAGCACGGAAAATAGATGACATGACAACTATCATGACATAAGTCCAATTGTGCCCTAGTAGTAAATTATAGTCAAGAGGCACATTAACCACCTCGACATTGACTTCCACAACATTCCCACCTAATTAGACCAGAAAAGCGGGGAGGATTCCGTGGGGTCCAAATGAGCGCCCATAAAATGTGGTCAACATAGTCATATATTGAGACAGGGTTAGAGAGACAATGGATTTCCAAAAAGTTAGGGACATCACACATGTCACAACACCTTCATCAATTACAATGTGTTTGATGGTAATTTTTTTGTATTCCACATGGATTTGAAAGGTCACGTGGTAAGGTAAGCAAGGCTTAACATCCATGATGTCAAACTTGATAACCTTCGAGCCACACGGGTCAATAACTCCTAATGCAAATAAAAAGGCATTCCTCTACGAAGAAAACGTATGGAGCAACTCCAAATCCGACATTGCACAAGGGGTTTGGCTCAATTCTTCGATAATCGAATAGTTCTGGGTGGATCCGACATTAGGATCGTAGGCATAGTGATTTAATACTCCTTTCCGAATACGAGGTAGAGGTTCCTAATTTTCGATATGAAAGGGTGTTTCCAGAGGAGGAGGAGACTCTGGACCTATAACAATATGTGAAGAACTGTAATCATGAGTGGCTACATCAATCCGAGACTTGACTATATTGACACATAGATGGCCACCTTCATGTGCAAGGGGTTTTGACTCCCACTCGACGCATTTCTGGTGTTGGAGGTCCCCAAGGCCATATGGTAATTATGCGAAAATGGGTTTTCCAGCACAACATGCGGTTGCGATAAAATCCTTGAGGTTTCCTCGATTTTGGGGCATAGGTGGGTAAGGTGATCATATTTACAAAGTTTACAAGGAAACGTCACCTTCCACTTGTCTTTCTTTCCCTCACCAACATTATTATTCAATCTATCATTGTTAGTGTCTTCCTTGGCTTTATTATTATTTTTCCCACCCTTATGATTATTAACTCGTCCTTTCTTTTTAGTCCCTCTTGGTTTCTTTTTACCATTCGGGTTAGATGATGACTACACAGAATCTACATCCACCGACTAGGTGGTGGTGTAGGATGAAGACGATGCTTGTCCTACTACAGGATTTCTTAGAGAGAAACCTTTCAATTGGTTCTTCACCATGTCCTTAGTCTTATCATTAGCATAGCCTATGATTCCATCGACATGAGGTGCGAGATTTTGTCTAGGATCATAGTTTGACCACTTTGCGTCATGAATAATTTCATAAAGCATTCCAGATTGAGCATATATGATGTCCAATTGTTGGTCTTTGAAAATGGCTTCTTCCTTTGATGTTACTTCGGATGTAGAGACATCCTTCGAAATATAAGGCAATAAATACTTAAGGAACCATTCTAATAGAAGCTATGGAGGAATATAGGCTTTAATCAATCTATTCCATCTACTCCACTCTTGGATATGGTTTGATATATGCATGGCTTTATATTGGCTAATGGCCGACAAAATTTCTATGCAGACATTGTAACGAACCGACAATTGGAAGTGGTTGAGAAATACCAATGCCATTGGATTGGAAGTTCCATATGTTCCCCCTGATAGCTAAATGTACCATTTCACGAGGACCCTTGTGAGGGTGCGTTGAAATAGCCTTAAACAAATAGAATTGTCATTTAGGGAGTTATATGAGCACCATAGATGAAAAGTAGTCACATGATTACCTGGATCCTCACCAGTATTTCCCTCAAATTTTGGAATGTCCAAAGGAATATTAGTGGGGACGAAGGGACATGATGGATTGTGACGCACATGGTCATTCATTAATTTCGACAAATTTGACAGATTAAGCGTGGAGAGAAAAGGGAGATGGGGTTTTGACGTATGAGCTCATGCCCCCACAAAATATTGGGCTAAGGGATTTAAGACCATCCAGGGTTCTGGTATATACCATGGCCCTTTCCATTAGGATAATATCCTCCTCCAAAATGATTCATGAAAGGTTGTAAGGGCACCATACCCCTGAAAGTGACATGATAAGGATTAAATACATTTACCCAGATGAAAGAAATCCATGTTAGGGGTTGCCCATACTATGAAAATGAATCCCTCTATATAGAACACCATAGGACAAAGGAGGATTCACCATAATAAATGCATTCATTGGAATCGACATGGAGGAAGAGGGGATGAAGGACATAATATAGGAAGTGAATTATTTTCCCGTTTGAGAACTACACCCTGGAGCATGGAAGCTAGGATTAGGCCCGGAGGAAGGAGGATTCCAACCTCCAACTGTAGGATTTGTTTGGGGAATATGACCTCCACCAAACGAGAAAGGAACATAAGGACACGTAGTGCCCCCAGACCCAAAACTAGGATTCACATTAGTCATTGAAACAAAGGATGAGATTTGCGATGCCATGTCGGGCATAAACAAAGAAAAGGGATTATAGATCAAAGGTATTGACTAAGAATCGTGACTCGAAATACCAAAAAGATATTTGAAAGGGTTCATTCTTGTGGGTTAAGTAGAACTCATAGTTTGGGTAGCACTATATGAGGGAACTTCCAACACCCACACCATCGAGGATGAAGGAGTCGAGAGGATCCCACTAATCACATAAGATAAGGGAGTCAAAGGACTCCCCAAGACGTTCATGTCTTACTCAATACTCATAACTAGATGATCACAAGTCTAGGAGGTGGAGATATATGAACCATGTTTATTAACTCTATGCCTCTTAGAAAGCGACTTCAGTAAAGAATCAAGACGTGGTGGTAAATTCAACAAACAAAGAGACCGACGAGGAGGTTGGTCTTGCTCCAAGATGACTCAGAACTCAAGATATAAAACAAAATCCTAGGGCCAACTAATAATCAGAGAGCACACCAAAATAAATAAAAAAGGCTAATGCACACAAACAAGATATAGTGGCTAAAAGGGGCCTCCAACACTAGAGTAGGTATGTCTCACCCAAGAGGGGCCTGAGACTCCCTTAAAAATATTGGAGGTATCAAAATTAGTTACGAGGTCCCTTGTGGGATTAAAAACATCGTCGGTCAGATCCCCCCGGAGAGATAATCCTCCATAAAGTTTGTGTGTTTTCCAACCCTTGTATGACTCATGGTACCTACAGAATAACCCTTGCAAGTAACCTATGTGGCTACCTATGTCAATCAACTAGAGTCACCATGATATAACCAATGCACATGTGAGAATTTGCAAGTCCAATCCACTGTATGGGTAGGGTAACAAATCTTGAAATATCGAAAGCACCGCCTCTCGCAGAGGTAAATGTACTAGCGAGACCCCCAAATATGAATAGAACCTGAGAAATATATTTGACACTATGAAGGTATTAGAGGGATATCTTTGCAACCAACTTCACGCAACCTCATGCTTAACTTCGGTGTGAGTGGAGACTCCCAGCATCACCAATTGCACAATGGTTTTCACCACTCCCTGGTCAGACACATATGTTTAGTTTAATATCCTTGGATAAGTTTACTCACAAAATCCTATTCCAAGGCCCTATGTCCTATACTTGTTTGTGTACCCTAAAAAATAAAATCGTTTCTAATCAATTTTAATTAGTCAAAGCTAATTTTAAAGGCTTCTTCTTCTAATCATGAAACTGATGGTATTACGACTCAACATATATAAAAAAATAAATATAAAAACACTGCTAAGTACTAGTCTTGAATTTCAAAGAGATGGTATGCTTCTAAGTGCATTCTTTCCAATGCAATCTCTACAATTTCATTGAAATGCAATCTCTCAAAATGCGTCAAAATCAATGCAAAGTAATCAAAATTTAAAATTCCAATTGAGTCTTGGATGGTAAGTTGTAAGAGAGGACACTTTATTAAACTAGTATCTAATTTTTTTTGAGATTTTTTGTTAACAAAATATTATCACCCCACAAAGAACATTTTATAAACAAAATGCCTTACATGTAAAGAAATCAATCTATGTAAAGAGTATAAAATGAACATTGAACCTCATCCTTAGATAAGAAGACTCGAGATAGGTAGGATTAAATGGTAGAATGATGTTTTTGCTTAGTCATTTGATTTTTAAAAGGCTATGGAAAACAACTAGTGGAAATACTAAAAGGAAGTAAATTGAAATAACATCATTGGAAGATCTTAAACTCATCAACGAACAAAATGGAATAATGACCTTTCAAGGAGTAGATTTTTATCATTATGCACTTTTGGTCAATGCAAGAAAGCAATCACTATTATATTTTGGCTATTTAATGGAAAAAAAACATATTTTCAAGCTATAGAATAACCCTTCATCTAATATGACAAAAGTGGAGATGTATATTCCACCAAATTCACGTAGGACATGCACCTAGCTCCACACATTTTTTGCAAAAACAAACATGTACACAAGTGAAATCACATAATTGGAGAGACTTGAACCTTGGTGGGGGAAATAATGACACCTCCCTTTCAATGAACTAACAAATCATTATTGACCTCAATGACTATATCATACTATAAGAATGGAATTTAGAAAATATGCTTGAATTGATAAAGAAATGAAGGGTAATAAGATCACATTCAAGATCATGTTTTCTATGTCAAAGAGGTTGTAGAATAAATGATCCAGGATATTTTCATCGTGAATTATAAAGAATTGTATTAAATGAGCATAAATTAAAGTGCAATGTTAAATAAGGAAAAACTCAAAAATGAAGAGACATAAGCATCATATCTGAACAAAAAAACTTGATAACGGAGTTCGTCCCTGGTGGACTATGTCTCCAGGTCTTTCTCTCAAATGGGTAGGTTCTTTCATTAACTCATCAAAATAATTTGGCAAATACATAAATATACCTCATTCTGAAATCAATCTGTAGAAATAATGCTCATATCAAAAAACATACATCACCAATGAATTCATGGTGTCAAATTACCCAAAAACAATTGTCTCCATGCTCCGATCTGACTCTGGCACTCCTAGGCCCAAGAAGAATTCCATCTCGGTTTTCGTTCCCTCTGCAATCTACAATGATGATAGTTCCATCTCAAAATCCATGCTCCCAGTTTCGTACAGTCCACACCTCTCCCCCTGGATCTGAGAGAATTTCCCCTTTTAAGTAATAACCACGGGCGGATATACCAAGTGGTACCCGTGGCGCATTCGTTATGGGTGGAGTTGTTAAAGCTTTGGGCATTGCAGAGGTTCTGGGGTTGAATCCCATCAGACTCCATTTTGGAACATTGGTTGTATATATATATATATATATATATTAAAATATATTCTCTCCCCCGCTAAGTTTAGAATACTCACTAGAGGTACTACCAATGAGGTACTACCCGCCATTTTTTTAAAAATGAAATTCGTTCACGAGTTATTATTGGGTGTTTCGGGGATGCCATATGTCGCCTGATGATTGGGCGACATGGCACCCAATGATAAGTCCACCTGCATGCTCATGTCACTGCCCTGTCATTCTGTACCTGACACATGGCACTTCTTGGGTGGTGCCATGTGGCATCATCTGGGGGTTCCACATGGAACTTTTCTACTAGTCCACATGGACCCCTGAAAATACCATTGGCGGGTGACATGTGGAAGCCTCTGGTGATGCCACATGGCATGATGACGCGAACAACCCATATGATGATGTCACTTTGCCATGTCATCTGTTGACATCAACAATATGGATGATGATGTCGCCCCTTACTGACTGGCCCTGTTTGACCACAACTTTGACCGCAAATATATTTCAAAATGTAACCTCGTTTGACGAGCCATTTGCGTCGTTAGAAATATTGTGACGTGCTCTTCACGGTCATGTTGTTTTCACTAAGTTTTGGGAACTTTGAATTTTTTCCCTTCCTCTGTCTGCTGGAGCCATTCTGAGCGTTCTGAGTTGCCTCTATGAGTTCTGAGTTATTCTTAGCCTTCTCTGGATCCTTCTTGGATCACGCCTTCCCACTGAGAGATTTTTGGACCACCAAAAGATTTCATCAATCAACTGGTAAGTGAGGGAAGAGTCCCTTCACGTTTTCCTTCTCAATCCACTTTGCCTTGCTTGGATGTGTTCATTTTAAGCCTACTCAAAGAAAATTAACACCACCCTTGCGTGAAGTCCTTGTCCTCCTGTCCAGGATGATATATTCCTGTAGCTCATCCAAGTATTTAGGTGCAAACTCATCAACTAATGGTATTGAAACTTCCTCATATTAATCCATGATCATGGGAGGCTCAAAAAGTTTCAAGTTCTCAGCATTCACAACTGATTAAATCTGCATATAAGGTGGAAGATCTAGATGAAATGAATTGGTACTTCTTTTCTCCATGATATTGAAGGGTCCATAATGAATGGGCTTGCATTTCTTGCCTTCACCCTTCAATCTCTCCTTGCTGGTGTGAAGCCATATCCAGTCTCGAACTTGGAACTGATGATCAAACCTATTCTTTTTATGTCGAGCTTTATACTGTGCTTGAATTTCCTCCAATTGTTCCTTGACTTCCTAGTGTATCTGTTGAATCCTCTAGATGAACTTGCGGGCTCTGTCCTTAGTTCATTCGTCATTTACGTAGGCATCTCTCCCGTACATCAATTCCAGAGGAACCTTTGGTAGGTGCCCACAACATGTCTCAAAAGGTGAACTCTGTGTGGATGAATGTAAAGCTCGGTTGTATGCATGCTGTACATAGGGTATCTGTTCATCCCATAACTTGGGATGCTTGCTGCAGTAGCCTCGAAGCAAAAGTACCACTATTCAATTTACCACCTCTATTTGTCCATCGGTCTGTGGATGGAAAGCATTTCTCCTCTTCAATTTGATGTCCATCATTCTCCACAAACTAGTCCAAAATTCCCCAAGGAATCGAGTATCTCAATCCAAGATGATAAATGTGGGTAATCCAAAGTGAACCCAAACATGCTGAAAGAAGAGATTAACAATATTCTCAGCAGTGATCTAATTTTTACAAAGGATCAAGATACACATCTTTATGAACCTATCCACTACAACATACAAATAATCATGACCCCCTTTGGTCATTGGTAAACCCCCTACAAAATCCATAGATACACTTTCCCATGGATGGGATGGAAAAGGAGGTGGTGAGTATAGCCCCAATTTTCTATTAGTGGGCTTACAAGTAGAACACATCACACACCCATTTACATATTTAGTTACAATTGCTTTCATTTGAGGCTAGTAACAAAACCTCTGCAAATGAGCCATAGTTTTTCCTACCCCAAAATTCCCAGACACAAGAGAAGTATGAGCTTCTCGTATTACATGGACTCGTTCACTTGTAGGAATACATAGATTGTCAAGATGGTAGAGTACCTTTCCCTGTAGACAATAGTTTTCTACATGTGCACCAAGGGTTAGTGGTGCAGATCCCCCCCGACACTTAGGCTGAGATCCGCGCAGGATATTCACTAAAACCACTCCAAGGGTTAATCAAACCCTTTGTTTAAGCCACAAAGGACTTCAGGTTTTGGGAGTTGGAGAGTCCCGATGTATTTCCACATCTCTTGGCAAATGCCAAAATGCGAATTGTCAACGAAGGTTGACTGCTCCAAAGTGACGAGCACATACCACCTGTTTCCCCCTAATTTTGGCTTTTCGGGTCTTGAGAGAACAACCAACAATCGCTCCTCTTCCCTTATGATTCCATGAATTCCAAATGTTCTCCTTTGGCGAGATCAACGGTCTTTCAGGATTCCGCATACCGAGAGTTCAAAACTCTTTACCCCAAACCACTTGTCATGCCAATTTTCGAATTCTGAAATAGTGACCTTTTCGAGATTCCACGTACTAGGAGTTTGAAACTCTCGATTCCAAAATCACAGCCTCCTCTAACTCCCGGACCCCAAAATGCCGAAATAACAAAATTCCACTCCAAAGACACGTCGCGTTTCACAACTTCGGGGTTTTCAACGCACAGTGCCCCAACTCCTTGTCATCGGAATTGCCGGAATGTCGTACCCCAAAATGCCAAAAAGCCAAAATTCCACACTTGATAATCTCTTTCACGATTCTGGAATTAGAGTGACCAAGGATTTTAGCCTGCACTCCAAACTTATGAATCCCGAATTCCTGAAATGATGTGACAACTCAAACTGACCATGATCAACAGTCCACGTTGATTCTTGATATCAGGGTGGTGGGTTCGTCCAACTCCTAACCACCTTACAACTCCTATGGATCTTACGGTCCTCACGATTTCGTGAGTTCTCCATGAATAATTCAGAACACCAGATGCACTCCTCGATGACTTCTGCGAAAATGACTCGGTGTTCTCCCTCCCGAACTTGACTTCTATGAAATGATTTCGATCTCCATCTCCTTTTGAACACTTCAAAGGTGTTATCCTTCATGAGATTTCACTTGTAACTCAAGCTTCCCAAAAGGGATCCCTGCTCCCACTCCTTGTGACAACTTTCAAATAACCACTAGTTATTTGAGTCTTCGATCCTGTGCACTTTTTGCAACAATGGTCCTTCAACCTTCCTCTTAGTTGATAAATTCTAAAGTTTCAACCAGCCTGCACACACCTTACACGACTCTGTGCCTCACCTGCACTTCTACTGGTTATGAGAACAACGATATCTCTCCTGAGCTTTCTAAGATAAAACTCAGATCCTCGTGAACGCACACCTTGTGGGCGTTCACTGCACTCCTTGCAGGAATTATCAGGAAGAGAAACAATTGAAACTCATTCTTCTCCTCTCTCAGACTTCATACACTCAACATGAAATCATACACCCGATGCAACATTGAAACAAATGCATAACAAAGAAAATAAAACAATTGTAAACATACCATTTAACAAATGTAAACAGTAAGCATCATAACACCATGAAATTGAGTCAAAGTTCATATATTAACTCAAGTGATCCTATACATGGGTTCTTCTCTACAACTCTCTGCTTTAGCTCTCCAACTTATGAATTCTGAATGATCATAAAGTTACAATGATACAAGGGTGAGGGTGTCTATATCTGTTTTCCCTCCTACGCTTCTAAACTGTCTAATCTATTAAATTAAATCTACCTACTTGCATTCACTACGCATAAATGCCTCTACAATCGACAGATGAGAGCAATGCTCAAGATTTGTTTACAATATCTAGATATAAATGTAAGTACACTTCCCCTAGATATTACATTAATATGCACTCATTAATTTTTCAAAACATTTCAAAATGTGCGCTGGTGCTTTTCCAGCTGTCTTCCGCCTTTTTGCTAACCCTTTTGTCAATTATGCTTTCCATCTATGGCTCTGCAACTATAGGCATTTGTTTTGTCCATTGAACCTCTTTATATTCCTCCTCTTCTCCTGCTTCTTTAGCTCTATAAGGGTATAAATCCGCAACATTGAATATCAGTGAGATTCCGACCCCATCGGGTAATTCAATCTCATATGCGTTTGCCTCAAATTTCCTTATGACCTTGCATGGTCCAATCTTTTTCATCTTTATCTTGTTATACGTTCCCCTTGGGAACCTCTCCTTCCTCAGATGCACAAGAATCAGGTCACCAACTTCAAATTGAAGTTCTCGCCTATGTTGATATGCTCTCCGCTTGTATTCTTGACTTGAACTTTGCAATCATTCCTTAATTCGGCTGTGAAGCTCCTTCATTCCTTCTGCAAAGTCCTCTGCACTAGCACTCCTGAATTCATTTTGTTCCGAATCTTTCAATTCAAAAACTTCCCTTGGCTGCATTCCATATACAATCTGGAATGGACTCTACCCTGTTTTTCTATTGAGTGAATCATTATGAGCGAATTCTGCTTGTGGTAAAATGTGATCCCATTGAATGTGGTGTTCAGTCACTAAGCTCCTTAACAAATCTCCCAAGCTCCTGTTTACGACCTCTGTCTGTCCATTCTTCTGAGGATGATACGCTGAGCTAAAATAAAAACTTGTCCTCAACTTCTTCCATAAGGTCCTCTAGAAATGTCCCACAAACTTGGTATCTCGATCAGACATGATACTTTTTGGCAAGCCGCGAAGTCTGATGACTTCCTTGAAAAACAGGTTCACAATATAAGTTGTGTCACTAGTTTTCTCACATGGCATGAAATGTGTCATTTTTGAAAATTTGTCGACTACCACAAAGATTGAATCATATCCTCTTTGTGTCCTTGGTAGTCCCAATACAAAATCCATGCTCACTATGTCCCACGACCTTTCAGGTATGGGTAATGGTTGGTATAACCCTGTTTTCTGCCTTTTTCCTTTTGTGTGTGTAACACCCTGTTTCCCCAAGTTTGTAAAAATAACTGGATTGGCCCAGAACTGTGGCAAACTCAGAAATGTGAACATGTGATGTGAATGGACCTTGTGGAAAAGGTCGATGAATGTGAATAACATTATGAATTTATATTGCAGGACTGCTGAGAGGGGATGTGATGAAAAAGTGACCACGATGGCTGCAGAAAGGGGGTGGAAGGCACCTAGAAAGGTGGCGTTAACTTCCACCGAAAATCAATACCATATTTGAACTTCACTGGCCCGGAGAACCAAAAGCGGCTTGCTGGCCCCGAATTAAAATGTCTCGCAGGCTGGTAGGTAGATGGCTCCTCAGGAATTAATGAATGATGGGGAGGTGAACTGCCCATCCGTAGAGCCGTCAGGCCTGACCAGCGTGAGGGAAATCGTGCCACACGCAACCTTGCAAGAGGATAAGGTGTGGGGGATAAGCGATTGGGGGCAGACGCGAGGGGAGTAAGAGAACTCTGGCGATATGCAGAGTGGGTGATAGTAGAGAGGAAGGAGAGTAACCTTCACTCCTGGTCACTAGAAAACATAGACGCAGTCTCACAACATCGTGGTCTCAGCTCGGGGGTGGCTAGTGGTAAATCCACTGGTAGTCCCTGAGCCTACGGTTGGGTGGAAACGAGCACCCCTCTCAGTAGTTGCATAACCCCTGGTGTTACTTTTTGATAAGTGTTTTTCCTTCGACATCTTGAAATATATGTATGCTGACATTTATGATCATAAGCTGTGAAATCGTGAATGACTTCATTATAAGAATGTCTGTTTGGTGTCTTGATCAGTAATGGTAGTTTTATGTTTATATGGAAATACTATGTGTGGCTTATGCTCTCTTAAATTTTTATTTATATGCATGCTGATCTAATTCAGACTTCATGCCTAGTTCTCAGGAGAGAGATACCCTTATCTGCTTTAGATAGTACCCTAGGTAAACCTCCCCATAGAGATACCCTCCTTGAAAACATCCTCAAGAAACAGGAAGGAGGATGTGAGGGCGCAAGGCCCTAAGAAATCCCTGATAAATATCAAATCAACGTACAAAATCCCATCGGCAGATCGGTGGTCACTCACGACCGTCAGATCAGAAGGAGAAATTGGAGTGTTAAGCGCCTTAACCCAGAATAGGTGTTGATTGACGGACAAGATCCCATCGGGAAATCTATGGTCATCCATGACCGTTAGATTGGTAGGAAAAGTACGATGTTAAGGCCTTACCACTTTGTCTTTCTGTGTCTTCGTGGGTAGCGAAGAGGTCGGAACCGTAGATCCCCAAGGTCCATGAGAGCATTCGGACCATTGATCCTTCCACGTCCAGGGAGTCGTGGGAGAGCACATAAGTTAGGAACCTGTCTGAGCCGTCAGATCTCGGCTGGAAAACCCGACAGCCGTTGGATCTGTCAAGAGATACCCGAGGGTCAAACCCCCAGTGAATAGGGGAAAAAACCCCGAAGTAGATCTGGACCGTCCGATTTAGGGAGGCCACGTGTTGTGAGATTACCCATTTCAGGAAATTGGGAATTGCAAATTCGAAAGTCCTGATGACGAGAGATCGAGACTTTCCATGGTGGAAACCCCGAAGCAGTCATGGACCATCCGATTTAGGGAGGCCACGTGTCATGATATTACCCGTTTTGGGAAAACGGGAATCATGAATTCAGAAGTCCTGGTGACGAGAGATCATGACTTCCCATGGTGGAAACCCCGAAGCAGTCGTGGACCATCCGATTTAAGGAGGCTACGTGTCAAGAGATTAACCCCATCGAGATATCAGGGATCAAGAATTCGGGAGCCCCGTGGTCGAGAGTCAGACTCTCATGATGATAAGTCCCGATGAACGGACGAGATTCTTTCAGAGGATCTCAGGATCTATACGACTGTCAGATGTGAGGAAGAGATGTCGGCTTTAAGTTGGGGCACAAATGCGCATTAGAGTAAGTAGCAAGTAGATCTGGATGGCCAGAGTCCACCCGCCTAGATCGATGGCTGAGGCTTCAT
>SNQJ01S0092082.1:3348-26806 GCA_010110895.2 Picea sitchensis | reverse complement strand
AGGGGGGCTCCGGAATCCTATGTGCGCCGTTGATCCGGGCACGCGAATCTCCGCTGTCCAAACTTGATTTCCATTTAAACATAGGCGCAATGCATCCCAAACTTAGGGTAAGTGGGTTTTTATCCCATTCTTTTGCATTTTACCCTTGTTACGAGAAATATCGCTAACATTTGGCTCCATGGGGGATAGAGTCGTCTCTGTGATGCTCTAAGAATGCTTTTGCAGATCCAATGCCTTGCTGTTGGGCTATGGAGTCATTTATTACACTAAAAACAAAACAATATTTACAAAAACAAAAGAGCCGACTGCGGCTCACAAAAAACATTTTTTCAAAAAATGCCCATTCACTGGGCCACTAAAAACCTCTTTGCCTTCCAGATCCTGCAACCTGTAAGTGTTGTTTGAAAATACTTCAAGGATCTTGAAAGGCCCAAACCAGAGGGCATCAAACTTACTGTGCTTGCCCCTATCCTGCCTGGGTGCATCCCATTTGAGGACCATGTCACCCTGCTCAAATTCTTTCTTTTTTCTCTTCCTATCAAAAGCCTGCTTGATCTTCTGTTGATGATTATAAGCCCTATCCATGACCTGTTCTCTGATCTACTCCACTTCCACCATCTGATGAATCCTCCTGACCATATGGTCAGGCTCTCCTTCAAGGTCCTAGAGGAATTTCGCTAGAGCTACGACGAGCTGAGTGGGGAAAATAGCCTCGGTTCCATAAACAAGTTGGAAAGGTGAAATGCATAGGGACTTCTTCGTTTTCACCCGATCAACCCATAGGGAAAATTTGATCTTTGAATCCCAGGCCCTTTTATTATCTTCCAACAACTTCTTAATGAGCTTGATCAGGCTTTTATTTGAAGACCCTGCTAATCCATTTCCCTGAGGATAATAGGGAGTAGAGTGAATTAGTGAGATCTCGAACTGTTCACAGATCTTGACCAGAGGCTCAGACCTGAAGGGGGTGGCGTTATCAGTGACAATTCTGCTCGGGCAGCCAAATCTGGCTATGATATCCTCCAGGAGGCTGATAATTACTTTGTGGGAAGTGCTCCTGGTGGGAACAACCTCTATCCACTTGGTGAAATAGTCTGTAGCAGTCAGGATCCATCTGTGCTGGCCACTTGAGGGAGGATGAATTTCTCCAATGAAGTCCAATCCCCACTGCTGAAAGGGTGCTGAAACTACTACATAGTTCAATGGCAGAGATTTGAGCTGTTTCTTTCCTGAGAACGTCTAGCATTTGATGCAAGCTCTGATTTCTCTGCAGACATCGGGGAACAAAGTGGGCCAGTAATACCCTGCCCAGAGGATCTTATGAGCTGTGGTCTTCCAGAAATGGTGACCCCCGCAAAGGCTACTATGAAAATCAAATGTAACCTGCTGGGTTTCTTGTGGGTCCAGGCACCTTAAAAAGACCCCTAAAGGATCTTTCCAGTACAAGGCTTGGTCAATGAGGCAATATCCAACCGCCTTGAGCTTTAGGGCTCTTGCCTTGCTTTTTTCCATGCCATCATGAGGCCTCAATTCTTGCAGAAAGTACAAGATATCCTTGTACCAGGGGCATGCTGCTAGCGATAAAGCACCTTGGGAACTCTTGCTGGATGACTCGGCTTGCTTATTGATGAAGTTAATTCTCAAATCTTTGCAATTGGACTCAGCTAGCAACCTGGCTAAACCCTGCCCCTTTATCAACTTGGTGGGCTTAATCTCCAGATCAAACTCTAGGATCTTGGCAATCCATTTACCTCTTCTTCCGTCTATGTCAGGCTGTATGAGAATGTCCTTCACAAAGGCCGAAGGGACGTATGCAGTGATCCTTGAGTGAAAGACATAGACTCTGAAAGCTTTGAGGGATTTCACCAGGGCATAGGCCTGCTTCTCCATGATCTCGTACCGGAGTTCAGCATCTCTCAACGCCTTGCTGTAGAAGGAAATAGGTTGCTCTCACCCTTGCTCGTTTTTTTGCAACAAGACTGCTGCTACTGTATCACAAGAAGCAAAAGAAAAAATCAGGAAATCTTTAGAATAATCAGGACTGATTAGCACAGGTGCCTCAGTCAACGCCCTCTTTATTTGGACAAAAGATTCCCTGGGTTCAGTAGTAAATTTCACTTCGTTTCCCTTCCTGAGCATGGCTGTGATGTGTTTCACCAACTCAGAAAAATTCGAGACAAATCTCCTCAAAAAATTTATCTTCCCCAAAAAGGCCTGAACTTCCTTCTTAGATCTGGGAAGTGATAGGGTCTGGAGTGCCTCTACTCTGCTAGGGTCAATTCTTACTCCCTCTGATGACACTATATGGCCTAATAACTTCCCTTCCTTCATAGCAAATCAAGACTTCTTGGGGTTTAGGGATAGGCCAAACCTCCGACACTTCAGGAAAACTTTCTTCAAGTGGCAGCAGTGCTCCTTGTCCGTCCTAGAGAAGACCGTGATGTCATCTAGATAGATCACCACAAACCTATATTTCTCCCTGATGAAGGCTATGTCCATGGTTCACTGAAATGTGGCTCCCGCATTCATCATCCCAAAAGGCATTTTGGCATACATAAATGTGCCCCATGGAGTGGTGAAGGCCGTTTTTTCTCTGTCCTCAGGCATGACTGATATTTGATTGTAGCCAGAGAAGCCACCAATCATGGATATTCTAGATGCACCAGTGACCTTCTGCAATATATGTTCCATGTTCCATGTTGGGCAGGGGATAATTATCCTTCTTGGAGCTCCTGTTCAGGTTCTTGAAATCAACGCAGAGTCTGATTTCCCCACTTTTCTTTCTTACCGGAACCAAATTGGCCACCCAATCGGAATATCTCAAGGGGACAATGATCTGGGCATATAGCAGCTTCTTCACTTCTTTCTCCATGACATGTAGCAACATGGGATTTATTTGTCTCAGCTTCTGCTTGAATGGATTAGCCTCTTCTTTCAGTGGGATCTTGTGCTCGATGACAGATGTGTCATACGTCTTGAGGTCTTTGTAGGTCCATGCAAACACATCAACAAACTCCCTCAGCAACTTGGTATATTCAGCCCTCTGCTCCTTGGTCAAACTCCTTGACAACTTGACAAACTTAGGTTCCTCTAGTGTGCCTATGTTGCATTCAGCTGTGTCAGCCTCATCACCTAAAACTCTACCCTTTACTGCCACATCATTCCCATCAAACAATCTTTCTAACGAGATTAGTCCTCTCAGAATGTAATTGCTCAGTAGTTGAATAATCTGGTGATCAACAATTTTATTTAAAAACTCTCCAGGGTGATGGCCTCCTTCCATGTCAGGATCCTCATCCATGTGCAACGCAGAAAAGTCATCAACGGATTGGAGAAATTTCTCGATTTCCAGATCATCTTCAAATACCTTCCAATGATTGACATTGTCCGGTACAGAGGGCCTATATTTTATTTCAACATCAAGTTTAACCATGGGCGGCAGGGGGAATTCGAGCAGACTGGCTGAGACAGCTAAAGAATCGGCTGATGTATTTTATTCCCTCGGTATGAAAGAAATGTTAAAAGACAAGAAGGAATTATCGACTAGGTCCCATACCTCGTTTCTGTAATTCTTGAGCCAGGGATTTTTAGCACGATAGGCATTTCTGACCTGCTGGATAATCAACACAACATATCCAAAAATTGCTATCTCTTTAATTCCCATTTCCTTTGCAGTCCTCATACCCAGAACAAGAGCTTCATATTCTGCCACATTGTTGGTGATTTCGAATTCCAACTTGTATGAAAAATATATGGTCTCTTGACAGGGCGATATGAAAACCACTCTGGCACCTGCACCTATACTGGAGGAAGCTCCATCAAAAAACATCTTCCAAATAGAGGCAGTTAGAGGAGGTATCTACTGATTTAGAATGGGCTACTTTTTGATCCGTAAAGGGGCCTCAGGAGTTTCAGTGATCTGTAACAAACTAGACCCTAAATCAGTGTCAAGTGCAAAGATGGGGTGATTAGTGGGGTTTGCTTCATTACTAACAATATAGGCCAGCTGGGCTTCTCTGTACAACCTCCTGTGTTCCCCTCCAAAAACTGGAATGGTGGCATATGTGAGATCCATCTGTAACATTCCTCCAAGTCTCTTAATCCAATATCTTGACAACAACATACCGAACTTAGGGGGGATATCGACCACTACAATATCCATGACCACACTTTTCATGGGCAGTTGAAACAAGGTCACAACCAGGTCTTTAATAACTCCAAGACACTGAAATATCCTGGAGTCAAAGGAATAGAGGTCATGGTAGGCTCGGGTGACTTCTAATCCTAACTCTTCCATGACAGTTTTGGGCATGAGGTTGTGAGAGGCCCCTGAATCCATAAGGCAATTATGTAGCACTTTATCATGTATGTTCAGGGAAGTGTAGAAGGGAGGGGATGAGTCATCTCTATCTTCTACCATGGGACATAGGACAACTACTGGCCTTTCATCTTGGAGGTTTATGGAGTCTGTGGGAGGGCATGAGGCTTTAGACTGTAAAAGCTCAGAGAAGCGTCTTTTGAACTCTTCATGTTTGATTAGCTCAGTGAGGGGCACAGGGATTCTGATCTTTTGGATCTCATGCTCGAAATTAAAAGAAGATGTAAGCTTTGGGATTTCTCTTATTTCAGGAACATGATGGTGGACAATGGGAGATAGGGGTTGAGCCTTCTTACCTCTGTGACTGTCTGCTACCTCTTTAGCAGGTTTCTCTTTTTTAGCGGACTGCTCAGGAATATCGGGTGACGCTGTCCTTTTGTCAGACCTTAGGTTGTACCTGCCTCGGCTGCCACTAGCTTTGTCTTCTTTGCTCAATTCATTCAGCTGACTATCCATGAGAGACTCCTCGTAAGCTACCTGAGTGAGATGAGGAAAAGGAGGAGTATCTTCTAAGCAGTGGATTTCAGGATCAAGCTCATCTGTTTCTCTTTCTTCCTCATCGACCACCAAATTGTTCTGAAAAGGGGCCTAAATCCTCTGGTCTTCTTTGTCTCTTCCCTTCTCTCTGTGTATAGTCGGGGGAGCAATATTATTTGTCCTTCTGAAACCCCCTTTGTTTTCGGTGCCCTGTGGGCCCTTATACATTTTCTTCCTTTCCACCCTCAGTCTCTCCATCTCTTCAGACAGAAACTTCATCATCTGGGTCAGTTCATCCACTTGAGTGTGAGGCAACGCTGGGCCAGAAGTTGAGGCTTCAGACTTTCCCTTTCTTCTGTCTGCGTCAGCCTTGTTCCTTATCCTGTCAGATGCTAATATGTTGGATTCCACTTCTATGGCCGCATCTTTCATTTGAGCTAAGGAGGTGGCTCTTCTTTCTCTCAATAAAAGGCAAAAATCAGGGTTGAAAGCACCAACATAGGAAATTTGGGCAGAGGCTTCTGAAGGCTTTATCTCTGCAGGAATATTATTATACATCTTATTGAATCTTTTGGAGAAGTCAGAAACATAATCTCCTTCCATTTTCTTCAGAGACTCAAACTCTGTCATGTAATACATGAAATCCTTCCTATCTCCCCATTGCCTCAGGAAAACACTATCCAGTGCTTCAATTCCAGCAATAGATCCGGGGGCAGTCCCCTGAACCATTTCCTCACCTCACCATCCAGGCTCTGGACAAAGACTCTCATCCAGACATCTTCATTTTCAATGTTTAGGTTGTCTGCATAACTGTAGAAAACATCCAAGTGCTCTTCTGCAGTTATGTCCCCTTCTCCAGTGAACTTGGGCATGTACTTCAAGTAGTCTCCAGCAGGGAGGGGATTCATAGGATGGGATAAGATTAAGGGAGAATACCTAGCAGTGACTATGGCATCCATTCTATTCAGAGGGGGATTAACACCAACCATAAGAATATTAGGTGGAGGAGAACTTGGAGGATAAGGAGTTCGTGAAGGGGCTACTGGGAATGAGTCTCGGAGCGGAGTGGGAAATAGGAGAGGACTCAAGGAGAAGGCTAATGAGCTCAAGCCAGAAGGAGATCCTCTTTGTGCAGGAGTAGGGAAATCTTCTGTAGTCCCGGGTCTACGCCAAGGAACAACTTCAGAGGAGAGGGGAGTGACAAGGATTTCTCCCTCCAATCCCAGATCAGGAGGGGAAAACTTAGCAGGAACACTCCCAAAATTCAAGAAACGGGAAACCTCTGACGGAGGTTTATTAAGAAATTGAGGAGGAGAAAAAGGAGTTCTCACAGAAGGAGATGGCGGATTACCTGTTTCGGCGATGGAAAATTCTTCTACAAAGCTCTTTCCTTTTCTGAGAACCGCCTCTGGGTCAGCTTCAGGTGTAGCTAGAGGCAACTGTGGATGAGACCACATGTGTCTGCCTCTGAAAGCCACAATTAATAGAGAAGGTTCTCCCCAGCGGAATCGTCACAATGGAGTCGCCAGGTGCACAGTAACAATCTTGAAAATTCTGATATTTGATGCACCTTCAGAATCAGTGGATCATTGTCGTTCAATCCTGGGGAAAATATTCAACTTCGTCCCCGGCAACGGCGCCAGAAATGTTAGCGTCGAAAGTCACTCCTGGATTGCTTGCAGGAGCAGAGCCCGACACCCATCAGTTTAATGTCACGATTTGTTTATAAAAGGGTGATCAAATGGAAGTAAACTCAGAACAATATCATCTCAATTCTGAAACTAGGCCAGGCATGCATAGGCGAGTGAGGTCTTGGATAAACTTCAAACAGTGAGTTGTAAAAAGGGTGAGTAGGGGGGAGACTTGCATGAGAAGAGTGCAGGGGTCTGTTATAAACATCAAGTTTCTAACAAACTGTGAGGAGGAACATCCAAAGGCAATATCTTCTTACCTTCAAACGAAGAAGACCAGAGAATACAATAATGCAACAACAAATCATTCATCATAACATCACTACAACAATTCATGCGAATCATTCGATCATGAACTCTCCGGTATGAGGCGAAACATAGATGGAACAGGAAAACTGTTTGTCATAAAACAAGAAATATCAAACACAGATGCACAACCATAGAAATTAGAATGGTCATTAAAACTTTACAGTCGGGAGCTTTGCTCTACCATCAATAGATACAAAAATGGAGAAAACGCCTACATATACTCAGAACAACAATCAACAACAAAATTGAGACGTTGCATTAAAAATATTGCGTCTGCGTGGCTTCTGACAATCTGCAGCTGCCGTCTCTGAATGCTCGTGCAACTTATGGCAGACACAATCGGGCTCCTGACAGTTCCGTGGGCGAACCAACGTGCCTTTAATTCATTGCCGGACTTATCCATTAAGGCGGAGGCAATATCTAACCACCACCAACTACCTTCAATAACTGCTTCCTTGGGATTAAGGATGACCCGACCAACTCGACACCCTTGGGATGTGGACGACCCCTCGTGCTACCACCTGGATTAACTGAACTACCTGATGGATAGGTGTAGAGGCCGACGCGAGGGATGGGACGCATAATGGGAGTGGTGGCCCAAAAACTATGAGAGTGTGGTAAGAAGTGATGAGGCATGAGAGGGACGATAGGAGAAGACACATGGCGGAAGGCAATAAGCGGAGGGGGCAGGAGATGAGATATAATGGGCTTTCTTTTAGTGGGAGGCTGACGTGGAAAGGAGCGGGACACATGGCAGGCGGTGAGTGGAATATGAGATGGGAAAGGGACCACACGACCCAGAAGAGGGGAGATGGATAGATGTTAAGATAACACGACAAGAAAGGGGGGCCCACGTCGATTAAACGCTGAAAGGCAGAGGGTGCCTGGATTGCCTGTGTGCCATTTATCCGGACGCACCATTCGCAGCCATTGGAGAGATGCATACTCGATTCTGGACCCCCCTCCTCAGCTTAAAGGTAGAAAAGAGGGGGGGGGGGTCCGGAATCACCTTGCGCGCAGTTGATCCAGGCGGCTCGATCGCGACCGTTGAATATGTGCGCCCTCAATTCCGGACACCCCCCTCCGCTTAAAGGTAGAAAGATAGGGGGGCTTCAGAATCCTATGTGCGCCGTTGATCCGGGCGCGCAAATCTCCACTGTCCAAACTTGATTTCCATTTAAACACAGGCACAATGCATCCCAAACTTAGGGTAAGTGGGTTTTTATCCCATTCTTTTTCATTTTACCCTTGTTACGAGAAATATCGCTAACACTACCACAAATATTGAATCATATCCTCTCTGTGTCCTTGGCAGTCCCAATACAAAATCCATGCTCATTGCGTCCCACGACCTTTCAGGTATGGGTAATGGTTGGTATAACCCTGTGTTCTGCCTTTTTCCTTTTGTGTGCTGGAAAATTTTGCACCTGTCCACAAATTGCTTGACATCTATCCTCATCCCTAGCCAAAAATATGATTCATTCAACTTTGAGAACGTTTTATCATGACCGAAGTGTCCGACCAATCCTCCACTGTGTTTTTCCTTCAACAAATTCTCCCTCATGGAGCATTTTGGAATACATAGCTGATTTCCCCTAAACAATAATCCATCCTGGATCATGTATTCAGTCCATTGGCTTCTATCACTGAGAATTGGATTCTCAGATTCCTCATATGCCTCCTTGAAGTCTGCATCATCCCTGTACATTTCTTTGAGCTTATCAAAACCCAAAGTATTTACTCTGAATTCCTGCATAAGAAAACGTTTCCAGCTGAAAGCATCAACAACTTTGTTAGCAGTTCCAGAAATATGATTAATCACAAAAGTAAATTTTTTCATGTATTCAACCCATTTAGCGTGTTTTTGGTTCAACTTCTCATGTCGAGTCACAAATTGCAAAGAGTGATTATCGTTGTACAAAACAAACTCCTTGGGAACCAAATAGTGTCTCCATTTCTTCAGTGCTTGTATGACTGCATAGAATTTTTTGTCATATGTAGAGTACTTAATCTTCACTTCATTCAATTTTTCACTGAAATATGCGATCGACCTATCATCTTGGCTCAAGACCGCTCCAATTGCAAATCCACTCGCGTCACACCTGACTTGGTATGTCTTGCTGAAATCCTACAAGACCAGAACTGGTTTCTCAGTGATCTTCTTCTTCAACATATTGAATCTCTGCTTCCTCTGTCCAATGAAAATATTTGTGTTGTTTCTTCACCGTATCCATCATCGCTGCGCTAATTCAACTAAAGTTTCAGATCAATTCTTTCTCGAATCCATTCTTTGTCCATTAAGACCTGGACCTATCTCTTAACTTCTTCATTTTCCTACGACGTCACCCGATATGCTTCTTTGTTTGGTAAACTGGATCCAAGTATAAGATCGATATGATGACTTGTACTCTTGATAGGTGGCAATGAACAAGGTAGTTCATCCACTACTATATCAACAAACTCTCCTAGAAACGCCTGGATTTCTTATAGTAAATCATCTGTTCTCGTACTGGTCAAAACAATTTTGGACTTCCTGACCACAATAAATTGTGTGTTTTCCTTCTTCTTAACCTCATCAAGAATTTCCTTCCCACTCATGAGAAGTACAATGTTTCTCATTTCAGTTTTCACCTCTTTATCCTTAATCGACAACAACATGTCAGTTCTACCATTTTTCTCCAGGGTGTACGTGTTCTTTCTCCCATCATGAACTACGTTTCTGTGATATTTCAATGGTTTACCCAACAATAGATGACAAACATCCATGCGAATGACATCACATAATATCTCATTTTATATCCTCCTATTTTAAATTCAACTAAACATTGTTTAGTGACATTTACCTGATGTCCTTTTTGTAGCCACGAAACTCTGTATGGGCTTGGATGTACAATAGTCTCCAGCTCCAGCTTTTCTACCATCTATGTAGATAAAAGTTTGTTTGTTCTATCGCTGTCCACTATGACCTTGCATACTCTATCCTTAGTTTTGCAAGCAGTCTGAAATAAACTATTTTTTTGGTCTGGGTTCTCTGCCTCCTTCTTCGGTTTCAAGAGAACTTTCCTCATCATTAAGGATCTTCCACCCTCAGCATATTTTGCCTCAACATTCTGTCCTTGATCTTTGGCAATGTGAGTTTCACCACAATCTTTCTTCTTATCTGGACACTCATAGGATTTATGTCCAATTTTTCCATAGAAAAAACATTTCACTTCACCTCCTCTGCCTCGTCCTCTTCCTCTAGCTCGAGGAAAAGTATTTCTACCAGCATACTGCCTTCCCTGTGAGCTTCCTCCTCTCTCAAGTTGAGGATTCTTCCCCTCATCTTTAGGTTTTTGAATTCTATCTTGGGCAATTGTTTTGCCTCTGGCTTGACTTCTACCTCAACCTCTTTGACCTTGCTTTTGGCTTAGCTTCTCTTCAGCTTTCAGAGCTATTTGATAAGCATCTTCCACATTTCAAATGGTCATCATGCCCATCTCATCTTGAATGTCATATCGCATACCATTCATGTACTTGGAAACTTTTTCATCATCGCTTTCCCGATGACCTACTCTGATGTTTATCCTATAGAACTCTTCAGTGTATTCCTTCACTGACATAAGCTTTTGTCTCAAATTCTGCATCCTCCGAAACAGAGTGATTTGATAATCCCCGGGTATAAATTTGGCTTTCATATTTGCAACCATTCTATCCCAACTTTTGATTTTCTGCTTGCCCTTGCAGCATCTGTTAGCCTGCAGTTCATCCCACCACAGTGCTGCATGCCCTTTAAGTCTAGTAACGACATGTTTGACTTTGTTATCTTCCTGGACATCCTCATAGTCGAAGTATTATTCTAGAGCTCTAATCCAGTCTAGAAGTTCTTCCACATCTAAGTTTCCTTCATACATGGGAATGTTCATTTTTTCTCTGGCACCTATCCTTGCAACAACCCTGAATAGGCGTTCGTATGTAGCATCTTCGACTGCAAATTCTTCTCCTTCGTTTCCATATTCATTTTCACTTTCAGGTTCGCTAATATCCGCAATGTGAACTGCGCGCCTCTGTGCTATCTCCATAGCATCAAGTCTGGAAAGTAACTCACACATTTCTCTTTCCACTGTTGGATCATGCATTGGCCTATCTCTTCTTCTCGGCGGCATGGCTATAAAATTCTCCTCTTTTATCTCTCCTACAGAAAGAAAAGAATTTGTTCTGTGCTCTGATACCAAAACTGGTGCATATCAGGCTACTTCTTTTCCTCTAGCTCCCTCTGCCTGAAATATACAGACAAAATTAGGCTCTGATACCACAACTGGCACAGACCCCTCCTGACACTCGGGCCAAGATCCACACATGATCTTCACTAAAACCACTCCAAGGGTTAATCAAACCCTTTGTTTAAGCCACAAAGGACTTTGGGTTTTAGGAGTTGGAGAGTCCCGATGTATTTCCACAGCTCTTGGAAAATGCCGAAATGCAAATTGTCAATGAAGGTTGACCACTCCAACGCAACAAGCACATACCACCTGTTGCCCACTAACTTCAGATTCTTAGGTCTTGAGAGAACAACCAACAATTGTTCCTCTTCCCTTATGATTCCTTGAATTCCAAAATTTCTCATTTGGCCAGATCGACGGCCTTTCAGGATTTCGCATACCGTGAGTTCGAAACTCTTGACCCCAAATCACTTGTCATGCAAATTTTTGAATTTCGAAATAGAGACCTTTTCGGGATTCCGCGTACTGGGAGTTTAAAACTATCGATTCCAAACTCACATCCTCCTCTACTTCCCGGACCCCGAAATGTCAAAATGCCAAAATTCCACTCCAAAGACACGCCGCGTTTCGTGAATTTGGGGTTTTCAACGCACAATGCCCCGGCTCCTTGTCATCATAATTGCCGGAATGTCGGATATCGAAATGCCAAAATGCTGAAATTCCACACCTGATAATCCCTTTCGTGATTCGGTAATTAGATTGACCAAGGATTTTGGCCTGCACTCCAAACTTATCAATATTGAATTCTCGAAATGATATGACGGCTCAAACTAACCACGATCAACAGTCCACTTTGATTCTTGATATCAAGGTGGTGGGTTCATCTAACTCCTAACCACCTTACAGCTCCTCTGGATCTTACGGTCCTCATGGTTTTGCGAGTTCTCCACGGAGAATTCTGACCACCAGATGCACTCCTCGATGAATTCTGCCCAAACAACTCAGTGTTCTCGCTCCTGAACTTGACTTCTATCAGACGATTTCGATCTCCGTCTCCTTTTGAACACTTCAAAGGTGTTATCCTTCCTGAGCTTTCAATTGTAACTCAAGCTTCCCAAAAGAGATCCCTGCTCGCACTCCTTGCAGCAAATTTCAAATAACCTCTGGTTATTTGAGTCTTCGACCATGTGCACTCTTTGCAACAATGATCCTTCAACCTTCCTCTTAGTTGATAATTTCTAAAGTTTCAACCAGCCTGCGCACACCTTGCACGGCTCTGTGCCTCACTTGCACTTCTACTGGTTATGAGAACAACAATATCTCTCCTGAGCTTTCTGAAATAAAACTCAAATCCTTGTCAACGCACACCTTGAGGATGTTCATTGCACTCCTTGTAGGAATTCTTAGGAGGATAAACAATTGAAACTCATTATTCTCCTCTCTCAGACTTCATACACTCAACATGAAATCATACACCCAACGCAACATTGAAACAAATGAATAACAGAGAAAATAAAACAATTGTAAACATACAATTTAACAAATGTAAACAATAAGCATCATAACACCATGAAATTGAGTCAAAGTTCATATATTAACTCAAGTGCTCCTGTACATGGGTTCTTCTCTACAACTCTTTGCTTCAGCTCTCCAACTTATGAATTCTGAATGATCATAAAGTTACAATGATACAAGGGTGAGGGTGTTTATATCCATTTTCCCTCGTACACTTCTTGATCCAGATGGATATCGGTGTCCACCCACCTTTTCCAACTGGCTCAAAACAGTTTTCTGACATTTTTGGAAATTTACTATTTTTAGCAATTTTTACTTCCGGGGCCATTTTGAGGGCCTAAATGAATGTTTTTCATTATAGAGCTCCTTAATAATATCTGAAGGTATAATTGAGCCCCCAAAATGAATCTCCTTGATGAAACCTTTCCAACGGGCTATCACACGCCTAAAACGGAGATCGTATGAAAAGGTTATGACCCCGGGAAGTTGATGTACTAGCTTACCCAAACGGGGCCCACATGACTTTTGGCGTTACATCTCCTAGGGTTAGGTTTTTGGATGTCTAGGTTTTTTGGCATTCTTTCTTATTGTAAAAGGCCTTCATATCCTCATTGTAATTTTTCTTCTTGCGAATGCACGTTGCCGTCACATCTCTTCTCAGAGATAAGCCGCCACCATTCCAACAAGCTTGTTTCCGCTACATTTTACAGTTTCAGCTTATTTCATTATTGAATAGAAAACTAGTTTTACTGCATCTCTGTTATTTTGTGTTAAGCACCTATTAATAATATGTATTCATTTCATTCTTCTCATAAAATCCGGATCACTTCTAAACTGTCTAATCTATTAAATTAAATCTACCTACTTGCATTCATTATGCATAAATGACTCTACATTCGAAAGATGAGAGAAACACTCAATATCTGTTTACAACATCTAGATATAAATGTAAGTATGCTTCCCCTAGCTATTACATTAATATCCTCTCATTAATTTTTCAAAACATTTCAACATGTGCGTTGGTGCTTTTCCAGCTGTCTTCCGCCTCTATGCTTCTTGGTTGGTTGCGTATGATGCTCCTGCATCATACTCCCTTGCATCATGAGCTCTTGCGCGGTCTCTCCATGCCTATGAATTGCTACTTCATCTTCCCAACTAGCATCTTCAACTGGATGTCCCTTCCATTTGACCAAGTATTCAAAATACTCTTTTCTCCTAGTCTTTTTGCTAACTCTTTTGTCAATTATGATTTCCATATGTGGCTCTACAACTACAGGAATAGGCATTTGTTTTGTCCATTGAACCTCTTTTTGTTCCTCCTATGCTCCTACTTCTTCAGCTCTGTAAGGGTACAAATCCACAACATTGAATATCGGTGAGATTCTAACCCCATCGAGTAATTCAATCTCATATGCATTTGCCCCAAATTTCCTTATGACCTTGCACGGTCCAATATTTTTCATCTTCATCTTTTTATACATTCCCCTTGGGAACCTCTCCTTCCTCAGATGCACAAGAATCAGATCACCAACTTCAAATTGAAGTTCTAGCCTATTTTGATATGCTCTCCACTTGTATTCTTGACTTGAACTCTGCAATCGTTCCTTAATTCGGCTGTGAAGCTCCTTCATTCCTTCTGCAAAGTCCTCTGCACTAGCACTCCTAAATTCATTTTGTTCTGAATCTTTCAATTCAGAAACTCCCCTTGGCTGCATTCCATATACAATCTGGAATGGACTCTACCCTGTGCTTCTATTGAGTGAATCGTTATGAGCAAATTCCGCCTGTGGCAGAATGTGATCCCATTGACTGTGGTGTTCAGTAACTAAGCTCCTTAACAAATATCCCAAGCTCCTGTTACGACCTTTGTCTGCCCATCCATTTGAGGATGATACACTGAGCTAAAAGACAAACTTGTCCCCAACTTCTTCCATAAGGTCCTCTAGAAATTTCCCACAAACTTGGTATCTCGATCAGACACAATACTTTTTGGCAAGTCGTGAAGTCTGATGACTTCCTTGAAAAACAGGTTCGCAATATGAGTTGTGTCACTAGTTTTTTGGCATGGTATGAAATGTGCCATTTTTGAAAATTTTTCGACTACCACAAAGATTGAATCATATCCTCTCTGTGTCCTTGGCAGTCCCAATACAAAATCCATGCTCACTGCATCCCACGACCTTTCAAGTATGGGTAATGGTTGGTATAACCCTATGTTCTTCCTTTTTCCTTTTGTGTGCTGACAAATTCTGCACCTGTCCACAAATTTCTTGACATCTGTCCTCATCCCTGGCCAAAAATATGAGCCATTCAACTTTGAGAACGTTTTATCATGACTGAAGTGTCCGACCAATCCTCCACTGTATTTTTCCCTCAACAAATTTTCAATCATGGAGCATTTTGGAATACATAGTTGATTTCCCCTAAACAATAATCCATCCTGAATCATGTATTCATTCCATTGGCTTCTATCCCTGAGAATTAGATTCTCAGATGCCTCATATGCCTCCTTGAAGTCTGGATCATCCTTGTACATTTCTTTGAGGTTACCAAAACCCAAAGTCTTGACTCTGAATTCCTGCATAAGAAAACATTTCCTGCTCAAAGCATCAGTAACTTTGTTAGCAGTTCCAGAAATATGCTTAATCACAAAAGTAAATTTTTGCATGTATTCAACCCATTTAGCATGTTTTTGGTTCAACTTCTCCTGTCGAGTCATGAATTGCAAAGCGTGATTATCGATGTACAAAACAAACTCCTTGGGAACCAAATAGTGTCTCCATTTCTTCAGTGCTTATATGACTGCATAGAATTCCTTGCCATATGTGGAGTACTTAATCTTCGCTTCATTTAGTTTTTCACTGAAATATGCGATCGACCTGTCATCTTGGCTCAAGACCGCTCCAATTGCGAATCCACTCGCGTCACACATGACCTGGAATGTCTTGCTGAAATTCGGCAAAACCAGAACTGGTTGCTCAATGATCTTCTTCTTCAGCAGATTGAATCTCTTCTCTGCTTCCTCTATTGAGTGAAAAGATTTTTGTCGTTTCTTCACCGTATACATCATCGATGCGCTAATTCCACTGAATTTTTGGATGAATTTCCTGTAGAAGCTAGCCAAACAATGGAAGCTTCAAACATCAAATACACTCTTCGGCGATGGCCAATTCTTAATCACATTTATCTTTTCCGGATCCATTTTCAGTTTGTTTGCAGAGATAAAAAAACCCAAATAAATTAGTTATGTCCTCATAAATGACGTTTTCTTCATATTAATCAGCAATTTCTCCTGTTGTAATCTCCTCATTACTGCAACTAGATGCTTTAAGTGTTCTGCTTCTGTCTTGCTAAAAATTAATATATCCTCAATATATACAATGACGAATTTCCCTATGAAATCCTTCAGGACTTCATTTATCAACCTCATGAAAGTACTGGGTGCATTCGTTAAGACAAATGGCATGACAAGCCATTCATACAACCCCTCATTCGTCTTGAATGTTGTCTCCCATTCATCACCTTCTCTCATTCAAATTTGATGATACCCACTTTTCAAATCAATCTTTGAAAAAAATCTTGCACCACTCAAGCAATCCATCAAGTCATCCATCCTTAGTAATGGAAATCTGTATCTGATGGTAATATTATTGATTGCCCTTGAGTCTGTACACATTCTCCAGCCTCTGTCTTTCTTTGAGCTGAGCATTTTCGGAACAACGCATGGTCTCAAGATTTCTCGAATCAACCCTTTGTCCATTAAGTTCTGAACCTGTCTCTTAACTTCTTCATTTTCCTATGGCGTCAACCGATATGCTGCGTTGTTCGGTAAACTGGCTCCAGGTATAAGATCGATATGATGACTTATACTCCTGATAGGTGGAAATGAACAAGGTAGTTCGTCCACTACTATATAAACAAACTCTCCCAGCAACGCCTGGATTTCTTCTGGTAAATCTTCTATTCTCGTACTAGTCAAAACAATTTTGGGCTTCTCGACCATAATAAATTGTGTGTTTTCCTTCTTCTTAACCTCATCAAGAAGTTCCTTCCCACTCATGAGAAGTACAATGTTTCTCATTTATGTTTTCACCTCTTTATCCTTAATCAGCAACAACATGTGAGTTCTACCATTTTTCTCCAGGGTGTATGTGTTCTTTCTCCCATCATGAACTATGTTTCTGTCATATTTCGATGGTCTACCTAGCAATAGATGACAAACATCCATGGGAATGACGTCACATAATATCTCATCCTTATATCCTCCTATTTTAAATTCAACTAAACATTGTTTAGTGACATTTACCCGATGTCCTTTTTGTAGCCATGAAACTCTGTATGGGCTTGGATGTACAATAGTCTCTAGCTCCATCTTTTCTACCATCTCTATAGATATGAGATTGTCTATGCTACCACTGTCCACTATGACCTTGCATACTCTATCCTTAGTTTTGCAAGAAGTATGAAATAGACTGTTTCTTTGGTCTGGGTTCTCTGCCTCCTTCTCCGGTTTCAAGAGAACTTTCCTCGTCATTAAGGATCTTCCGCCCTTAGCATCTTCTGCCTCAACATTCCATCCTTGAGCTTCGACAATGTGAGTTTCACCACCATCTTTCTTCTTATCTGGACACTCATAGGATTTATGTCTGATTTTTCCATAGACAAAGCATTTCACTTCACCTCCTATGCCTCTTCCTCTTCCTCTGGCTCGAAGAAAAGTATTTCTATCAACATATTGCATTCCCTGTGAGCTTCCTCCTCTCCGAGGTTGAGGTTTTGTCCCCTCTTCTTTAGGTTTCTGAATTCTGTCTTGGGAAATTGTTTTTCCTCTAGCTTGACTTCTACCTCGACCTCTTTGACCTTGCTTCTGGCTCAGCTTCTCTTCAGCTTTTAGAGCTATATGATAAGCATCTTCCACATTTTGAATGGTCATCATGCCCATCTCATATTGAATGTCATATTGCAGACCATTCATGTACTTGGCAACTTTTTCATCATCACTTTCCCGATGACTTTCTCTAATGTTTATCCTGTAGAATTCTTCATTGTATTCCTTCACTGACATCAGCTTCTGTCTCAAATTCTACATCCTCCGAAATAGAGTGATTTGATAATACTTGGGTATAAATTTGTCTTTCATCTTTGCAACCATTCTCTCCCAGCTTTTGATTTTCTTCTTGCCATTGCAGTGTCTGTTAGCCTGTAGTTCATCCCACCACAGTGTTGCATGCCCTTTAAGTCTAGTAACAATGTGTTTGACTTTCTTATCTTGCTCGACATCCTCATAGTCGAAGTATTTGTCTAGAGCTCTAATCCATTCTAGAAGTTCTTCAACATCTAAGTTTCCCTCATACATGGGAATGTTAATTTTTGCTTTGGCACCTATCAATGTAATAGCCCCGAATAGGCATTCGTCTACAACATCTTCGACTACGACTTCTTCTCCTTCGTTTCCATCTTCATTTTCACTTTCAACTTTGTTGATATCCCCAACGTCAACTGTGCACGTCTGTGTTGTCTCAATTGCATCAAGTCTGGAACGTAACTCATGCATTTCTCTTTCCACTGTTGGATCAGGCATTGGCCTATCTCTTCTTCTCGAAGGCATGGCTGTAAAATTATCCTCTTTTCTCTCTGCTACAGAAAGAAAAGAATTTGTTCTTTGCTCTAATACCACAACTGGTGCATATCAGACTACTCCTTTTCCTCTATCTCCCTCTGTCTGAAATATACAGACAAAATCAGGCTCTAATACCACAACTAGCACAGTCCGTCCCTGACACTTGGGCCGAGATCCGTGCAAGATCTTCACTAAAACCACTCCAAGGGTTAATCAAACCCTTTGTTTAATCCACAAGGGACTTCGAGTTTCGGGAGTTGGAGAGTCCCAAAGTATTTCCAGAGCTCTTGGCAAATGCCAAAATGTGAATTTTCAAAGAAGGTTGACCGCTCCAATGCGACGAGCACATACCACCTGTTGCCCACTAATTTCAGCTTTTCGGGTCTTGAGAGAACAACGAACAATCGTTCCTCTTCCCTTATCATTCCCCAAATTCTGAAATTTCTCCTTTGGCGAGAATGATGGACTATCGAGATTCCACATACCAGGAGTTCAAAACTCTTGACCCCAAATCACTTGTCGCGCCAATTTCCAAATTCCGAAATAGAAAACTTTTCGAGATTCCGTGTACCGGGAGTTTGAAACTCTCGATTCCAAAATCATAGCCTCCTCTACTTCCCGGACCCCGAAATGCCGAAATTCCAAAATTTCACTTCAAAGACACATCGCATTTCGTGACTTCAGGGTTTTCAACACACAGTGCCCCCGCTCCTTGTTATCGGAATTGCTAGAATTTCAGACCCCGAAATGCCAAAATTCCACACCTGATAATCCCTTTTGCTATTCGGGAATTAGAGTGGCCAAGGATTTTGGCCTGCACTCCAAACTTATGAATCCTGAATTCTCGAAATGATCCAACGGCTCAAACTAACCATGATCAACAGTCCACATTGATTCTTGATATCAGGGTGGTGGGTTCATCTAACTCCTAACCACCTTACAACTCCTCTAGATCTTACAGTCCTCGCGATTTTGTGAGTTCTCCATAGATAATTCTGACCACCAGAAGCACTCCTCGATGACTTCTGCCCAAATGACACTGTGTTCTCCCTCCTGAACTTGACTTCTATGAGACGATTTCAATCTTCGTCTCCTTTTGAACACTTCAAAGGTGTTATCCTTCCTGAGCTTTCACTTATAACTCAAGCTTCCCAAAAGTGATCCCTGCTCGCACTCCTTGTGGCAAATTTCAAATAACCTCTAGTTATTTATGTCTTCGACCCTATGCACTCTTTGCAACAGTGGTCCTTCAACCTTCCTCTTAGTTGATAAGTTCTAAATTTTCAACCAGCCTGTGCACACCTTGCACGTCTCTTTGCCTCACCTGCACTTCTACTGGTTATGAGAACAACGATATCTCTCGTGAGCTTTCTGAGATAAAACTCAAATCCTCGTCAACACACACCTTGCGAACGTTCACTACACTCCTTGCAGGAATTCTCAGGAAGAGAAACAATTGAAACTCATTCTTCTCCTCTCTTAGAATTCATACACTCAACATGAAATCATACACCCTATGCAGCATTGAAACAAATGCATAACAGAGAAAATAAAACAACTGTAAACATACCATTTAACAAATGTAAACAGTGAGCATCATAAAACCATGAAATTGAGTCAAAGTTCATATATTAAATCAAGTGCTCATGTACATGGGTTCTTCTCTACAACTCTCTACTTTATCTCTCTAGCGTATGAATTCTAAATGATCATAAAGTTACAATGATACAAGGGTGAGGGTGTCTATATCCATTTTCCCTCCTACGCTTCTAAACTGTCTAATCTATTAAATTAAATCTACCTACTTGCATTCATTACGCATAAATGCCTCTACATTCGACAGATGAGAGCAACGCTCAAGATCTGTTTACAAAATCTAGATATAAATGTAAGTACACTTCCACTAGCTATTACATTAATATCCGCTCATTAATTTTGCAAAACATTTCAAAGTGTGCGTTGGTGCTTTTCTAGCTGTCTTTCCCCTTCACGTTGCTTGGCTGGCTGCGTACGATGCTCCCGCATCATACTCCCTTGCTTGAAAATTTTCATGAACTCCTGTTCATGATCTCTTGCATGGTCTATCCATGTCTATGAATTGTTTCTTCAACTTCCCAGCTGACATCTTCAACTGGATGTCCCTTCCATTTGACCAAGTATTCAAAATACTCTATTGTCCTGGTCTTTTTGCTAACCCTTTTGTCAATTATTCTTTCCATCTATGGCTCTACAACTACAAGTGTTTGTTTTCTCCATTGAACCTTTTTCTGTTCCTCCTCTGGTGCTGCTTCTTTAGCTCCGTAAGGGTACAAATCCGCAACATTGAATATCGGTGAGATTCCGACCCCATCGGGTAATTCAATCTCATATAAGTTTGCCCTAATTTTCCTTATGACCTTGCATGGTCCAATCTTTTTCATCTCCAGTTTGTTATATGTTCCCCTTAGGAACCTCTCCTTCCTCAGATGCACAAGAATCAGTTCACCAACTTCAAATTGAAGTTATGGCCTGTGTTGATCTTCTCTCCACTTGTATTCTTGACTTGAACTCTGTAGTCGTTCCTTAATTCAGTTGTGAAGATACTTCATTTCTTCTGCACTAGCACTCCTGAATTCATTTTGTTCCAAAACTTTCAATTCAGAAACTCCCCTTGGCTGCATTCCATATACAATCTGGAATGGACTCTGCCCTTTTCTTCTATTGAGTGAATCATTATGAGTGAATTCCGCCTATGGAAGAATGTGATCCCAGTGACTGTGGTGTTCAGTCACTAAGATCCTTAACAAATCTCTCAAGCTCATGTTTACGACCTCTATCTGTCCATCTGTCTGAGCATGATATGATGAGCTAAAAGACAAACTTGTCCCCAACTTATTCCATAAGGTCCTCCAGAAATGTCCCACAAACTTGGTATCTCGATCAGACACGATACGTTTTGGCAAGTCGTGAAGTCTAACGACTTCCTTGAAAAACAGGTTCGCAATATGAGTTGTGTCACTGGTTTTCTGACATGGTATGAAATGTGCCATTTTTGAAAATGTGTCGAATACCACAAAGATTGAATCATATCCTCTCTGTGTCCTTGGTAGTACCAATACAAAATCCATGCTCACTGCATCCCATGGCCTTTCAGGTATGGGTAATGGCTGATATAACCCTGTGTTCTGCCTTTTTCCTTTTGTGTGCTGACAAATTTTGCACCTGTCCACAAATTTCTTGACATCTGTCCTCATCCCTGACCAAAAATATGAGCCATTCAACTTTGATAACGTTTTATCATGATCGAAGTGTCTGACCAATCCTCCACTATGTTTTTCCTTCAAAAAATTCTCCCTCATTGAGCATTTTGGAATACATAGCTGATTTCCCCTAAACAATAATCCATCCTCGATCATGTATTCAATCCATTGGATTCTATCCCTGAGAATTGGATTCTCAGATGCCTCATATGCCTCCTTGAAGTCTAGATCGTCCTTGTACATTTCTTTGAGGTTATCAAAATCCAAAGTCTTGACTCTGAATTCCTGCATAAGCAAACATTTCCTACTCAAAGAATCAACAACTTTGTTAGTAGTTCTAGAAATATGCTTAATCACAAAAGTAAAATTTTGCATGTATTCAACCCATTTAGCATGTTTTTGGTTCAACTTCTCCTGTCAAGTCACAAATTGCAAAGCGTGATTATCGTTGTACAAAACAAACTCCTTGGGAACCAAATAGTGTCTCCATTTCTTCAGTGCTTGTATGACTGCATAGAATTATTTGTCATATGTGGAGTACTTAATCTTCGCTTCATTCAGTTTTTCACTGAAATATGTGATCGACTTGTCGTCTTGGATCAAGACCGCTCCAATTGCAAATCCACTTACGTCACACCTGACCTGGAATGTCTTGTTGAAATCCGGCAACACCAGAACTGGTTGCTTAGTGATCTTCTTTTTCAGCAGATTGAAGCTCTTCTCTGCTTCGTCTGTCCATTGAAAATATTTGTGTCATTTCTTCACCGTATCCATCATCGATGCACTAATTCTAATGAAGTTTCGGATGAATTTCCTGTAGAATCTAGCCAAACCATGGAAGATTCGAACTTCAAATACACTCTTCGACGATGGCCAATTCTTAATCACATTTATCTTTTCTGGATCCATTTTCAGTTCATTTGCAGAGATAACAAAACCCAAATAAATGAGTTTTGTCCTCATACATGACGATTTCTTCATATTAATCAACAATTTCTCTTGTTGTAATCTCCTCATTACTGCAACTAGATGCTTTAAGTGTTCTGCTTCTGTCTTGTTGAATATTAGTATATCGTTAAGATATACAATCATGAATTTCCCTATGAAATCCTTTAGGACTTCATTCATCAACCTCATGAAAGTATCGGGTGCATTCGTTAAGCCAAATGGCATGGCAAGCCATTCATACAACCCCCCATTCATCTTGAATTCTATCTTCCATTCATCACCTTCTGTCATTCGAATTTGATGATACCTGCTTTTCAAATCAATCTTTGAAAAAAATCTTGCTCCACTCAAGAAATCCATCAAGTCGTCCATACTTGGTAATGGAAATCTGTATCTGATGGTAATATTATTGATTTCCCTTGAGTCTATACACATTCCCCAGCCTCCGTCTTTCTTTGGGCTGAGCACTGTCGGAACAACGCATGGACTCAAGCTTTCTCGAATCAATCATTTGTCCATTAAGTCCTGGACCTGTCTCTTAACTTCTTCATTTTCCTGCAGCGTCAATCGATATGCTGCTTTGTTCGGTAAACTAGCTCCATGTATAAGATCGATATGATGACTTATAATCCTGATAGGTGGCAACGAACAAGGTAGTTTGTCCACTACTATATCAACAAACTCTCCCAACAATTCCTGTATTTCTTCTGGTAAATCATCTATTCTCGTACTGGTCAAAACAATTTTGGGCTTCCTGACCACAATAAATTGTGTGTTTTCCTTCTTCTTAACCTCATCAAGAAGTTCCTTCCCACTCATGAGAAGTACAGTGTTGCTCATTTATGATTTCACCTCTTTATCCTTAATTGACAACAACATGTGAGTTCTACCATTTTTCTCCAGGGTGTACGTGTTCTTTCTCCCATCAAGAACTACATTTCTGTCATATTTCCACGGTCTACCCAACAATAGATGGCAAACATCCATGGGAATGACATCACATAATATCTCATCTTTATATCCTCCTATTTTAAATTCAACTAAACATTGTTTAGTGACATTTACCCGATGTCCTTTTT
>SNQJ01S0092080.1:32735-44715 GCA_010110895.2 Picea sitchensis | reverse complement strand
TTGTGGGTGATAAGGTGCCAAGGCCCTTCGCACCAACTCACAATTGCACTAACATTAGGATAAACAACTAGAAACATACACATGATTAGTTTATTGATTTGAAGGCTTTCCACATTGTTTCCATGCAATGAAAAATGTGACAGCTGGAGCGTTGTGGTGTAAAATGCATGGACTCTAAAAAAAAGTTTGACATATATGGGTAGTGAAAACAACTAAGCTGATGTTGGCAGTAATGAACTCGTGTTTCAAAGCATATAACTTTTTTATAATAGATATTTGGATTTTTGGATTTATAACAAATGTTTATAGTTGATACACATGTAATTGGGATAACATATGATTAATTCTCTCTCTTATTATGATTTGAACTATATATTAATCCTATAGAATTTAAACGAAGTATTTCTAATGCGTATTTATGATTAGAAACATGAATGTGATCACTTCCACTTTTTAGAAATTTACTTCTTATGAGTTATATTCATAACCTACAAATAATAAATCCACCCAGGGTGAATCCTTCCGTTATTTTCTGATTTATTTGAAATTGGATTTTCTTAATGGCTATCGTCTTATATGATCAATAAGCAAAATTCGTGAAGGGAAATAGAAAATGGGCTTAATAAAAAGATTTATTTGAAATTGTAAATTGGATTTCATAGTCTTATATGATCAATAAGCAAAATTCAAAATTAATGAAGGGAAATAGAAAATGGGTTTAACAAAAAGATTTATTTGAAATTGGATTTCCTTAATGGCTATAGTCTTATATGATCAATAAGCAAAATTCATGAAGGGAATTAGAAAATGGGCTTAACAAGAAGATCCCAAATGTTGAGTATTTAAATGTTGGAGAAACATATAAACTTTTGCAAACAATCCACATTATTATTCCAAAAGTGCTTAGTTATAGAGGAGATTATCCTTCTAATAAGAAAAGTGCAAGAAACACGGTAAGGATTCCATCACCATTCAAAAATTTCAATCAAGAGGTTGGAATAGGTCATTTGAAATTCTATTGTGATGGTTTTCCATTTGAAGTCATCTTGATGCTTTTGCAGCATGTTCAAAATGAAGTTGGGCTTTTTATCCATTGCAATATTACCTCATCTTCTTATTTAGAAACCATTCATCACCTTCACAAATTCCATTGTGTAGATGATTTATACCCATGCCATTGAACATATACCATTGTTTCAATGCGAATTTGAAAGTGCCTACAATCCTTTGAACAAAATTTTGTGGTGAGATTTTTTTGTTAGAGTTGAATGTGTTCCTCAAAGTGGGAATATTCCTCTTACAAACCTTGGGAGTCCTATTCAGGAACATAATTTTTTAATTTTTTGACTTAAGAATTTGTGGTAATAATAATGTAAATATTGTATGAGGGTTATTTCTTCATAAAACTATTAGCTATGCATTGTTTTTAGTTTCACGTAATGACCCGAAGGAATTTTTTTTTAGCTTTGGTTAGGAAATAGAATCTAGATGCATATTCAAAAAAAATTATTGATGGGTAAATGAAACCAAATTAGAGAGAAAAATAATGATCTTTACAATTTTGACATTGTATTCTTGAGCATTCGTGATTAATATTTTTCAAGAAGTCGGCCACAGACTGACACCTAGATGAATATAAATACAGAACTATATCATTTCATTTGGAAATTCAAAAAACTACTTCTACAGAGAGCATAAGGAATTTGCAACTGCAGTTTTGGTAATTTTGTTATTTTTGTTTTTTCTGGTATCGTGGAGGGTGCGCCACACTTGGAGAAGCTCTTTCTTGGTTATTATAGGTCATCTTAATGAGGAACTAGTTCTTCGAGATGCCATCCTTGGGGATGATCTTCTCTATATGGTATTTTGGCTATTGATGGTGATGTACTGGTAATATCTTGGATTGAATTCTTCTATGGAAAGGTTGTTGGGTTTTCTCCCAAGTTTGGGTTTCCCAGGATAAACTCTTGTGTTCTTGTGTGAACTGTGCATGGTTAATATTTCTAGTTTTTATTTCCGTTTTATTGTTATAGTTGAAATTTTCAGTGTATAATTATTCTATGATAATTGTGATATAAAAGTAAATCTTGTTTGTAATTGTTATAGCACAAGTTGTAGGTTGGGCAAAGCCTGACCCAACCAAAAAAATCATGTGCTACAACTTGGGAATCCTACACCCAATGTAACCTCAATGTAGGTCTTGCACTTGGGGGGTGACTAAGGTCACTCTTAAGAGGCAATCCCAAAGAACCTAGAGGGAATGAGAAGGATGAAGGGAGGTGTAAGGAGAAGTCCCCCGAAAGTTCAAGTGATGGAAAAATAGATTGGCTGAAAATGGAAAGTAAAGAGAGGTAAATGGATACTGAGTAAAGATATAGTTGTAGGTGCACCTGTACCTGTCCGAGACACAAGAAAAGACACTTTTCCAACCAATTATAGTAATGGATCATAAATTTAATCTTGATTTCCCTAAAATAAAGTAGCATACAAGTTAGTAAATCAGCAATAGATTACATCCAAATCAACAAGTAAAAGGTCTATATTAGTTAGCAATGTCAACAATAAAACTAGTAACCAATGTGGACCGAAAATAGCACTTCAAGACTGAATAAAGATGGTTGTCACAAAAGTAAAATTTTGCAGTAGTATATCAGCGTTATGGATGTAGCATTCAATGAAGTACAACAACAAATCTTACTATCAAAAAGTGATAAAATCTATCCCAATAGATGCACCTAGGTTAGTAGGTTAAACTACCAAAGTTAGAGGGCTAATCTAGGGTTAGTTTGTGAGATATTAGTGGTTATGGTTAGAGTTTTAGGCATTCCTAATGGATTTAGGTTAGTTTTACTAAAGAAATAATAATTTGTGGGAGAAAGAGGACACCCTAAGGGAGGAAGAATCCCCAAGGCATCAATATCATTATTCAAAGGAGACAACTTCAAAACTTGAAATTTGTACGTTTACCAAGGAAACAATTTATTTCTCCCATGCAATATGTAAATGAATAGTTCCTTTAAGAAAGGGTTAATGAATTCAATAGAATATGAAGAAGCTATATAGGCTACTTCCTTGGGGTTGTAAACCCTTTTACTCACCAAGGCAAGCTTCTCTTATCTAGGGTTTTAACTAGGAGGGTGTATGCAATTATACGCCTCTTAGTAAACCCTTATGAAGCAATATTCCCTTATAAATAAAATGATGGAAACAAAAGTAACGGTGAATTCCCTTATACCACCATACTTGGCTCAAGAAAATAAAACCTTTAACTTGTACAAATGATAATACAATGAAATAAATGACACCTTCAAGGATTAAAAGGAAATAAAAGCTAGACTTACCACTAAAAAAACAATGAAGAAAGAGTTCCAAGGCTAGCGCACCATATACATCAACCATAACTAAGACATAGCCATAAAAAAAAGAACAAGAGAGAGAACTATCCAAAGAGAGTGAAAATTTCAGTCCAAGATCCTCTCACAATAGAGAGTTGTGTTATGAAAATGAGATCTTATGATCTCTATTTATTCAAAATGTAGCTAACATAGTTTTTCCACATAATATTAGGGAAAACACAAGGTTAGGGGTCAACAACCCTAATATTTCCCCTTTACAAAGATAATATTTAAAAGTTCTGTTTAATTTCACTTTTGCACAAAGAAAACCCTAAAACGAAGGTGACGTCATCCCTTGAAGGAGGACGTTTTGGAAAATTAATAAAGTCGTTGGAGATGGGATGAAAATTAGGGCCTCCAAATGCCATGTGGAAATCATTTGGATCCTCTCCACCTCAAAATTCCATGTTTCATGCTCTGATTCATCATCAACCACCATATACCCCTCAAATGTGATGTCAAGCCCTTAGGGAGTGACGTTTTTCCCCATCTGGGAAAGTCATTTGGAATGCAAAGGGTGGAATATGTCTATCCAGCTGTCTCCTAGGCCTCTGAAAGCATCTCTTTGTCATCTGGAATGTGGGCCTATTTCATCCATCCTGTGGGTTGCTTTCCCTCATGGAATCCCAAGCTAGGCTTATTCTTCCAAAACTTGCCACCAACTTGTACTTGTAAGACAAATGAATACGCCCTCCAAGGATATCAAGTCAAAGTATCATTATGAGTGAATCAAGTCAATAAAAGAGCCATTAAAGCATGTATGCCAGAACTACATCATACAAACATGTTCTTAAGAAACTAGACATTTTTCCAATTTTGGTTGTGGGTGGATGAGCATGGTACTTTTTTTCAATGGATAAAACCCCCTAAGTCTAGGAAGAACCCAGTCCGAGTCATGTAAATGAAACGAAATGGATGGGGGAAGTACTCAATGGGAAAGGGGTTCATGATATGCAACAATCCATAGTATCTCACTTATGGGTGCCTTTGTGGAGGGTGTGTCGCACCTTCGTCCATAATGCATTTTTTCCAAGCCCATGAATTGCCTTTTATCTTTCTTTATTTGTAATTTCTTTCAATATAGCATAGGGTGAATTTGAGGCCACTTCCCTGGTGTTGTGACCATATATCGACAGTTTCACCCACAAGTACTTTCACGGAAATGAGAAGGTTAGATCATGATGAGACCCCATTTCCCTTAGCCATGCAACTAAGAGCCATTACCCCGTGTGATGACCAGAAATGGTAATTTCATACCATTAGATACCCATGGAAGTGACAGTTTGTCTCGTGATGAGACCCCCTATCCTCAACGAATCCTTTAAGCATTTTTATTTATTATTTTTATGGGGTCCGTATTTTCTTGTGGAGAAGATTTTCATTAATTTCTCTAGATCCTATGGGTGAATAATATAGAAGGTTCTTTCATTAGGATTTTATATTTTTACAGCTAAATCCCCTCTAGGCCTTCAACCCCTTCTTCTCGTGAAATGAGGAATGGTCCTTTTTAGGGCCAGTCTACCAGAAACTCCCAAGAGATGATTTCATGAGAGGAAATAATGATGGAAATTGGTAAGTATGGTCGGGAGTGGCACAATGAATCATCAAAGGAAGCTCCTAGAAACACCCCATCCTAAGGGTGACCATATACTTGAGTTCCCCAAGATAACCAACAACATTTAAACAAGGTAAAAGGCATAGTTTCCAAAGAAGATGTTTGATAATAAAAAATAACCTCTGATATACAAGATAGAATGCCTCAAATATTGAAATGATACCTACCATCAAACCTGAATTGTACGGCATGGAGCAAGACCCAAGTGACTTGTGGTGGAACATTGGTGTGGATGATGACCAACTATTGGATCACTGTGGTGGCGATGTGGGTCTCTAGTTGTGCAAAAGGATATTTCTAGTCATATGGTTTATCGAAACTCCATATCTGCAATCTAAGGGCCTCGAGACATAGTCTCCTTAGTTATCCACAAAATTAGGATAACATATGGCTCCTACTTGGGGACATTTGCTCGTCGTAGAGTGCATGAGAACCGCAACATCTCCTAGTAGACATGTTCCTGCAAGGAAACATCAAACTGTCAAGTGAAGAATGGCCTAATCATCCTCGTTCTCATATGGTCATAATCAAAACCAACTAAGCTAGAAACAAAAAATTGACAAAATTTCTAACCAAGTATACATATATTATGATGAAATCAATAATGAAAATAGAGAAAAATGAAAATGCAATGCAACTAAACTAATATGAGCAAACAAAATGCAAGATACAAGAAGGAAAGATGACTTACCTACTTACCTAGGTTTTTGGGACCCTAAATATCAAGTCTTGAAGGTATCGGGTGAAATTGTACAACCAATGCAACCACCTGATCATCGTACGAAGACATTTCCCCCTGTGTTTAATCATGTGAAACAACAAATATAAGTAAAGAAAATAATAATCATCAAACTAAATAAATATATAATCAATCATGAAATAAAACTCATGGAGATGGGTGGGAGGGAGGTAATCTTGTTTAAAAGAGAAATCACAATCTCAATCGTCTTGAAACTCCCAATTGCAAGCATAGCTAGAATCTTGATCTATCCACCTCTAGAGTGGATTGGAATATGTAGATGATGGCTCATATTCATCCTCATCAACATAATCACTAATCCTCGAAGATTGATAAGATGTGAGATAACTCAAGAATACCCCATAATTCACCTAAGGGGGAGAAATGAGGTACAAGACAAGATTAGGTCTAGAAGAAGAAAAACATTGCCTCTTTGTCTATGAATCCTCATGAGAATCTCCAAGATGACAAAAATTTATCTTCGTAGAGTGAAACTATGATTACGTCAGGATGGCTATGTCTTGGTACTCTTCCAAAATCAAGGGTGAAAATGTCTGAAAATCGTCATAGAAAAAATATGTGTCCCCAAAAGGATATGAATCACCCTGAAGATGTTGTGACAAGTCATTCTGAAATAGATCGAGAAAATCTATGATCATGTCACCATCACCATCCCAAAAAAGTGATCCATTTATGCATGGAGACCAATCCTTTGTTTGTGGCTTTCCCTCAACGTTGTAAGTGGGATCTGTGTCAAAGGTGAAAAGTCTCATGTCCCATCCACATTTTCCAATATGTATGAAAGTGTCAATATGTTGATCAATTGTACCTGAGGGCTCTTCTAGTGCTCCTTCACTTCCAAGATCATGGAACAGGTTGTCATCAAGATCCTTGAAAGGGTCATAACTCATATTGTTCTCTTCTTGATGAGTAGGAGGAATAGCATCTTGGATGTATTCATCTGATTCATTAAGTGAAAGCACTTCATCTTCATTAAATGCCTCCTCGAAATCTTCAACGTGATAAGCTTCATCAATATCTTCTTGGAATATTTCTTCATAAGCATGTTCTTCAAGCATCTCTTTTACTTGATTCATCATCTCTTCAGCGGATTCATTAGCAATTTTTTCCCTTTCGATCAACAAAATTTCCTTCCACGAGGGATGTTGGGGTCTTGATTGATTCCGAGGTGCCATAGTCCTATCGACTAGAAGGACAACTCAAAGGATTTTCCAGGGGAGAGAAAGGATTATCAAAGGATGAAAGGGGAGAGCAGAGGAAAGGTAAGTAATGGAAAGGTGGTTTTGGGAAATGGTGGAGTCGCCAGAAAAACTTTGAAGAAGTTTTTTCAAAGGAAAATGGGTAAGTTCTTGGAGTGGAGTCGCTAAGAAAGCTCGAGATGAAGGATTTGGGAAAGAGACTTGCCAAAAGTTCCATTTTAGGGAAATAAGAGGATTCAAAACCCTCCTTGGAAATGAAGCAAAAATGTTATAGCACAAGTTGTAGGTTGCTAAAATACCGACCTAACCACAAAAATCATGTGTTGCAGCTTGGGAAACCTACACCCAATGCCACCTTGATGTAGGTCCCGCACTTGGGGGGTGACTAAGGTCACTCCAAGGAGGTGATCCTAGAGACCCTAGGGTGAATTAGAAGGATGAAGGGAGGTGTAAGAAGTCCCCCAGAAGGTCAAGTGATGGAAGAATAGATTGATTGAAAATGGTAAGTAAAGAGAGGTAAATGGATACCAAGTAAGGAGATAGTTGTTGGTGCCCCTGTACCTGCCCGAGACACAAGAAAAGACACTTTTCCAACTAAGTATAGTAATGGATCAGAAATTTAAGCTTGCTGTCCCTAAAATACAGAATCATACAAGTTAGTAAATCAGCAATATATTACATCCAAATCATCATGTAAAAGGTCTATATTAGTTATCAATGTCAGCAATAAAAATAGTAACCAATGTGGTCCGAAAATAACACTTCAAGACTGAATAAAGATGATTGTCATAAAAGTAAATTTCTGCAGCAGTATATCAGCCTTATGTATGTAGCATTCAATGAAGTACAACAGAAAATATGACCATCAAAAAATTTCAAAAGCTATCCCAATAGATGCAGCTAGGATAGTAGGTTAAACTAGCAAAGTTATAGGGTTAGTCTAGGGTTAGTTTGTGAGATATTAGCGGTTAGGGTTAGAGTTTAAAGCAACCCTAATGGCTGTAGGTTAGTTTTTATATAGAAATAATAATTTTTGGGAGAAAGAGGATTTCCTAAGGGAGGAATAATCCCCAAGGCATCAAGATCACTATCCAAAAGAGACAACTTCAAAACTAGAAATTTGTACATTTACCAACGAAAAAATTTATTTCTCCCATGTAATAAGTAAATGACTAGTTCCTTTATGAAAGGGTTAATGGACTCAAGAGAATATGAAGAAGCTATATAGGCTACTTCCTTGGGGGTGTAAACCATTTACTCCCGAAGGCAAGCTTCTCTTAGCTAGGGTTTTAACTAGGAGGGTGTATGCAATTATACTCCTCTTAGTAAACCCTTATGAAGAAATATTACCTTAGCAATAAAATAGTGGCAACACAAGTAGGGGCATATGCCTTTATACTCCCTACTTGGCTCAATCAAATAGAACCCTTTACTTGTACAAATGATAATAAAATGAAATAAATGGCACCTTCAAGCATTAAAAGGAAATAAAAGATAGCCTAACTACCAAAAAAGCAATGAAGAAATCCATCTAAGGCTAGTGCACCATATCCATCAACCATAACCAAGAAATAAACATAAAAAAAAAGAAAAAGAGAGAGAACTAGCCAAAGAGAGTGAAAATTCCAGTCGAAGAGCCTCTCACAATGGAGAGTTGTGTTATGAAAATGAGATCTTATGATCTCTATTTATACAAAATGTAGCTATCATAGTTTGTCCACATAATATTAGGGAAAACACAAGATTAGGGGTTAACAACCCTAATATTTCCCCTTTACAAAGACAATATTTAAAAAAATTGTTTAATTTCAATTTTGCACAAAGAAAACCCTAAAACAAAGGTGATGTCATCCCTTGAAGGAGGACATTTTGGAAAATTGAGTAATTCATTGGAGCTAGGATACAAAGTAGGGCCTCCAAAGGCCATGTGGAAATCATACAAAGCCTCTCCACCTCAAAATTACATGTTTCATTCTTTGATTCATCATCAACCAACATATTCCCCTCAAATGTGACATCAAGCCCCTAGGGAGTGACGCTTTTTCCCTTCTTGGCAAGTCCTTTGGCATGCAAAGGGTGCGATATGTCTATCCAACTATCTCCTAGGCCTCCAAAAGCATCTCTTTGTTGTATGGAATGTGTTCCTATGTCATTCATCATATGGGTTGGTTTCCATCATGGAAGCCCAAGCTAGGCTTGTTCTTCCAAAAATTGCCACCAACTTGTACCTGCAAGACAAATGGATATGCCCTCCAAGGATCTCAATTCAAAGAATCATGATGAGTGAAACAAGTCAATAAAAGAGACATTAAATGATGTATACCATGACTACATCATACACACATGTTCTTAAGAAACTAGACATTTTTCCAAGTTTGGTTGTGGGTGGGTTGGCATGGCACTTCTTTTCAATGGATCAAACCCCCTAAGTATAGGAACAACCCTATCTAAGTCATTTGAATGAAATGAAATGGATGGATGAAGTACTCAATGGGAATGGGGTTCATGATATGCAAGGGTCCATAGTATCTCATTTATGGGTGCTTTTGTGGAGGGTGTTCCACACCTTTGTCCATAATGCATTTTTTCCAAGCCCATCAATTTCCTTTTATCTTTCTTTTTTTGTATTTTATTTCAATATAGCATATGACAAGTTGGAGGCCACTCCCCTGGCGTGGTGACCATATATCGAAAGTGTCACCCACAAGTACTTTCACAAAAATGAGAGGGTTGGCTTGTGATGAGACCCCATTTCCCTCATCCATGCAACTGAGATCCATTAATCTAGTGTGATGACCAAAACTGGTAATTTCATACCGTTAGATACCCATGGACGTGATAGGTTGGCTCATGATGAGAGCCCCTATCCTCAACTGATCCTTTAAGCGTTATTATTTATTCTTTTCATGTGGTCCTTATTTTCTTATGGATAAGATTTTCATTGCTTTCTCGAGATCCCCTAGACGAATCATCTGGAAGGCTCTTTGATTAGGATTTTATATTTTTCCAAATAACTCCCCTTTGGGCCTTCAACCCCTTCTTCCCATGAAATGAGGAATGGTCCCTTCTAGGGTCAGTCTACCCAAAAATCCCAAGAGATGATGTCATGAGGGGAAATAATGATGGAAAGTGGTAAGTATGGTCGGGAGTGGCACGATGACTCATCAAAGGAAGATTCCAGAAACACTCCATTCTAAGGGTGGCCATCTACTTGAGTTCCCCAATCCAACCACCAACATTTAAACAAGGTAAAAGGAATAGTTTCCAAAGAAGATGTCTCATAATAAAAAATAACCTTTGATATAAAAGCTAGAATGTCTCAAATATTGAAATGATACCCACCATCATACCTGATTTGTATGGCATGGAGAAAGACCCAAGTGACATGTGGTGGCAATATGGTGTGGATGATGACCAAGTATTTGTTCACTATGGTGGCCATATGGGTCTCTAGCTATGCAAAAGGATAATGTTGGTCATGTGGTCTCTCAACACTCCATATCTGCAACTTGAGGGCCTTGAGACATAATCTCCTTAGTTATCCACAAAAAGGGGATAACAATAATCATAAGTCAATAAATATCAAATATGAGAATAACTAAAACACCAACATGGTCTCAGAGCTAGTTGAAATATTGCCACTGCATGGTTTTTGTTTACTGTCGCATAGACCTAAACTTTCCAATATCATTCATAAACCTATTGGAAGACGTTGAGATTAATATTTCCATTGATTAGCTCTCCCTGGCCTAGTGCACCTCCTGGTGGTATCAAACTGCAACTTAGTGAAAGTTGAAATTCCACCTAAAACCCACTACTACAGTTACAACAAACTTATTTGCGAAGCTCACTGAGCACTTATTGGGCCGAATTGAGGAAAATGTTTTGTATGCAACAACTTGCCTTTCCCTATAGCACCTACTGCACTTCTCATATTGAATTTCCGTCCAATTTGAAATTTTAGGGTTTTTAGGATTATTGACATTCTCCTAGACATTGAACTTTATTCTATATTGATTTTGTGATTTCTTCATCAACTGATGGTGTCTAGTTTTAGATTAAATGACAAGTTGGATGGTTCTACGAATATCATAGGTATGCACTTGTATATGTTTCAAACTTATATCATTTAGCATAGCATGAGGGTGCTTGTAGGAGATGTACATTTGGAAAAAGGTCATTTCTTGACAAGCAGTGACTGTAGATCCAAAGGGTTCTCAGATATAGTGCACTCAAAGGAATCCCAAGAGTTGGAGGTAGCAGTGGTGATGTCTCCTACAATATATGACAAATGGGACAACAAAAATTAAGACTCCAGGTTTGCATGTCAAGTTTGATATTTTATAGTGTTGCATCTTAAGTAAATTTTGTAATTGGGACAAGAATATTTAGAGATCTATTACTGGAGAGTACTTTTTCTATCAAATGTTTTGAATATTTTTAGTACAATTATAATTGTGTAAATGCTCATTGTTTAGTACTAATGATGCACTTATTTACAAGATGAATTCGATCTCTTGTAGGAGATGTTCTTGATTGTTGTCTTTGTCCCATGCAGGTTACTATGGAGGTCACAACAATAGAAAAGTGTTTCTCTTTTCTTTTTCCCTTATTTTTCTATGGGTAGGTTACCACAGAGGAATGATTGGTAGCAACACTAGAAAAGTGTGGTTCATGTTTCCTATTTTTGTTCTTGTTCATATTTCCTTATCATAAGAATATTGTTCTTATCTGTTATGTTTTCTTGTTATTGCACTTGTTCTGGGCATGTCACGTGTGATAGATTTAAGAGAGAGATATAGTGACAGTTGTAGGAGGCAACAGATTAGATGGTCTCTAGTTTGAGACATGGAGTAGACTATTTAGAAATGGAGTTGTATACATGATAGTATACATCCACATACCGAAGGTGAAGAAGATGAAGCTAGAACCTTTTGGAAAGAAGGATACCTTTGTGGGATATAGAGTGTTCCATATCGAGATTGATAGTGAGGAGAAAAAGGCTCTGAAG
>SNQJ01S0092080.1:19062-32725 GCA_010110895.2 Picea sitchensis | reverse complement strand
CTTGAGGCACCATTGATAGTGGCATGATAGTTGGCGCATTGAGAAAAATTGGCTAAGGGTGCACGGAAAGTCCATATGGTTTGGTAGCCTTAGTGACTAACTCATGGATGGTAGCCATAAGACAGTTAGGATGGTGTACTAATTCATAGGCTATGAGGACTAAGGATGTCTAGTTGAGTATAGTAGATGATTGATGAGGTGTTCCATAACAATCTTTGATAGAGGACAACATTATTTTGTAATGTAATGGATTGTATCTTATCCATGGCAAGGTAATGATGTCAATGAGTGTACATAAGGTATGTGAAATTCTATAAAGTGGGGACATGATATTCATGTACTATCATATGTTATCCTAGATGAATGACAACAGGGTCTCATGTTGGGTAGTTAGTTGTTCAAGTATTGTTATCTTAGGGGAGAAAATGGTGTAACATTTCCTATGGTTGGGTGGTGTGCATCATCACCTATGTGTTAAGAATCAAGCACAAACAAAACGAGGCAAGAAATGGAGGAAAAGGAATTAAGAAATTATAATGCACATTGTATTGATACGATGATATGAATTTATAGTACATATATCAATCAGATCTAGATCTATATCTCATTGACAACTCATTAGTGGATCATGACAACACCTAATGAATAAATGGGTTTTACAACTCATATCAATGTGGTATTGGACTTTGTGATTGTCTAGGGACTTATAGTCTAACATCCCCCCACCCCCCAAATAACAAGTTTGAATAATAGTACCAATAACAAAACAATAACTGGTATCATATTCAATGTGAAACTATTGAACTGATATTCAATGAATATATTCCTAAAAAAACCACCAAAATATGTATTTTGAATAGTTCATCTAGAAGTGAATAGCTTCCATGTTTAAACATTCTCGTTTTTTTTGATTTGAGTAGACTAGTTACCATACTGGAATTCCCAAATGTTGATTGATTTTTATGAATGATAGTACTTTGAATCTTGAAGCCTGACTATCATCATCGATGTCTAATATTCCCCCTATCAGTTGCAAGGTGAGAAGTTTTGTGAAATTTGTTGAAGTTTGTTTAGAGGATCCAAGATTTAGCTCAGGATTATTTATGTTCTTCAATGATTCATGATTGAAAGAATCCAAGATTTAAGCTTTGGATTCTTCATGTGATGGTTTCGATGACCACTAACCAATTTGAGTTGAACAATGTGGTGGTTTTGTATTACCACTAACCATATTCACTCCCCCATAAAGGTGTAGGAGTATCCTTTTCATCAATGTTTCCCCCCCCTTGAGGCGTGTAGAGTACCATATTTGATTCATGTTTTAATTTCAAAGAAAATATAGAATTGGATATTGATCATCACCATAATTATCTGGAATAGTTTTTTGAAAGCTTTTGACTGTTTTCATTTCTCCATGAAGCCGTGGCTTTACCTTTTTCTTGACTAGATAGTAAGACTAATGTAGTTTATTTACTTGCTGATTCCATTTTTGAGAGCTGATCCAACCATAATGAATATTTTTCTTAACCTTTTTCTTCTTTCGACACTTTTACGAGAGATGATTTGTCTTCCCACAATGAATACAAGGATGGATACCAAAACACGGTGTCTCCAAGTGACCAACTATATGACAATGTTGGCACTTATTATCGAGATTCTTCACTTCTTCAAGAAGTCCTACACTCACAAAGTGAATTGGTTTAGAGTAATTTGGGATATGAAAGCTATTGTATTTTTTATATCCTAAGTCGTTTCAATCTTTTTTGAATGATAATTCTTCCTAAGGCCTGAAAAACATCTTGGAAATATCATTTTGTTGTTCTTTTTCTTCTTCACATTTGTTGTTGTCGATGTTTTCATTCTTTGCTTCTTCTTGGGACTCATCTTTGACAAATATTTCCTCCATCAATTGCATGGAATATTCCATATCTTTTGTGTCTTGTGCATTAGCTATCAAGTCTTTTATATCACAATTATCATCAATCATCTATGTTATGTCTTGTATGTCACAAGTTGCATCAACTTTTTGCATGATTTCATTTGTATCACATGTTGCATCAATCATTTGGATGAACTCTTCTATAGCACATATTTCATCAATATTCTCTATTAGATCTTCTATATCACAACTTGCCTCAACCTATTTATTTTCTATAGATGTTGCATTAATCATGTCATCAATGTGATTCTTCTTTTCTCTTAATTTTATCTGAAGTGCATCAATTAATTGATCCTTCATTTATATTTCATCTCAAAGATCATTTGTTGACTATATTGTATCAATCATGTAACCAATTAGTTTTTGTTTTTGACTTAATGTCCACTCAATATTTTTAACTTGATTTTACAATTCATGGTTGTCCTCTTGCAATTCCTTGATTTCTTGAGAGGCGTTTTGTAAATTATTTCCTCCTTTTCCCATTTCTTATTATTCTCTCACTCACCTGTCATGTTGCTTGTTATTTCTCTCTTACACTTGTTTATTTTATATCATACTCACTTGAGTTGATGTTGTTCTTAGTGTGTCGAGTAGTACCGAATATGCACCCTTCTTTTGGCACGGTACCTTCATGTGGAAAATTAGAGAGTAGAACCAATTTTCATACCAACCTTAAAATAATCCACGCTCTGAATTATCAAAACACTGTTTCCAAAGCATGGACGTGGTTTCCATAGGTTGGCCAAGGTTTTTTTATTTTAGTCGGTTTTTTGTCTTCCACCTTTGTAAAAAATCTCCTATAAAAAAAATCAAGCGGTCTTATTGTCGGATCTAGTAGGTAATTGGGAAACGAATATGATTATTTTTTATCATGAACCCAACTTTGTTGTGACACCAAATTTAACCTAGGAGATGCACGAAGCCCTAAAAATAAATCTACATTGAAGAAATAATAGAATACATCCTAGAAGACTTTGTTTCTTAAGATTTGGAGTCTTCTTCTTTAGAGATCCATCATGGCGTTCTCATCACCATTCATAATAGAATTCTCCTCACCATGGCTCTGATACCACACAAGGTGCGACAAGAGATGGAAGAAAAGGATTTAATATATTATCTGTTGCACTTTGTCTTCCATGGATTACTATCATGAGTAAAGTACTAGGCCTCTTAAAACTCAAGAAGCTATAATACCATTTTAAGAATCAAGCACAAACAAAACAAGACAAGTATTGGAGGAAAATTCCTTAATCCTTTCTCATGCACATTGTATTGATATGATGATATGGATTTATAGTACATATATTGATAATATCTATATCTATATTTCATTGACAAATCATCAATGGATCATGATAACACCTCATGAATAGATGAGGTTTACAACTCATATCAATGTGGTATTGGACTTTATGATTATCTAGGGACTCATAGTCTCACATTATGGTGAAGTGAACACTTTGATATTTTGTATACTTTAAGGTGCCTGGCTTGGGTCCAGTCAAGACATGTTAAATAGGTGTATTTTAGGTGATATAAGAAATTGATGGTCACACCAGTTCCATGCAGTGACTAGACTTATTGAGTGGTATGGGACACTCAAGTGGAACATAATTTCTAACCTTGTGACATTCCCCCACTTAAAATTGTTTCCATCCATGAAATGTCTTAAAAAATGTCAATTTTATCCAAAGTTTGTTTCCCAATATTGCTCTCAAAAAGTTCCACATTCATATGTGGCAAACTCCTTCAGCCAATCCATAATGTTGCTACTGAAATCACCATACAATTTTCCACTACTCAAATTGCCATGCTTGGATACACCTCCAAACTTCATGACTCAGGAATGTTGAGTAGCTAGTTGAACTTTGTACCTACTCCATGAAAATGCACCACTCCATGTCCTATTGAACATAAGTTCCTCTTGCCTAAATTCCACTGAGAAATGTCTCTTGGATGTAACTCCAACCTCTACCGAACCACAAGTATCCTTTTACAACTCAAAGGCTCCAACCTACCATGAACACTTGCCTATGAACATCTACCACAAACAAAATCCATGTTTTTTTTAGTTACCTCTATCTTCAAAAGGATAGAGGGTTGTTTCTAAACAACATCTTTAAATTTCTTCATTGATGTTGGCATTGTTTTATTAGTGTCCTAGGATCCACTACCTGCTCCTTGGTAGCGAGTCTCCTAATGAAATTATTTCAATGAAAAGAAGATGGAAAGTGGCTTCCAAGGTCACCACCAACAAACATGCCCTTATCTTGGAGATGGCAATGTCTGCCCTTCTCGGTTCATTGAGATAGTCATTGGTAGGAAAAATTGGATGTGGTGGAAAGTTGTAGGTCTATATGGGCATGCCTTCGATGGTCATGCACATGGAAAGGTGCCCAAGTGCTGAAGATATTGGTAGAAGTGATTTGGATAAGTATGGAAATAAGATAAGCGTTATCATAAGTGGATTCTTATAGAGTCACACAAGGGGCTTGGACAATGGATGTGATGTTCCTTAGTTCATGGATGTAGTGGGAAGTAATTATTTGATTTGTGGGTGATAGTACACTAGTCTGTGGGAAATATTTCTTCATTTGATTTGGCATGCATCACAAGGTTAGATGGATGTTGGCTTGGCATGATGTGCAACAAAAGGGATGGTAGAGGTGTCTTGGACATTGTTCAAGTGGTACAATTGTAAGATTCGGGTGTGTGATACTTGGGATTATTGGGCACTAGTGCATGATACGATTTGAACATGGAATCAATGGGTTGGGAATTCCAGTCCTTGGAATAATTTGAGGAGATGAATACACAAACAATGGAGTGTGTTCCACATTGGGTCCACTTGGGCATCAAGCATGGTGAAAGATACCTTATGAAAATAAAATGATTGGTACTTCCCACCTATATAAAGAAGAAACACGCATTGTAAAAATTCATTTGATCAAGGAGTGATCAAGAAAATGAAAAAGGTGTTCTGAGGTGCTAAGTCTGGGTTTTGGCACAATGATCAAATTGGATGCCGAAAGAGTCTTAGGTAGTGTACACAAAGGAATTAGATGGATTGGAAAGTTCTTAAGGCATGGTAGAGCTAGAATGATATTGTTGTAGTTGAAGAAAAAAATCTATAGGAGGTAGACCGTGGATGCTTCATGGGTTGTATTATGCAAGTGGTCTCACAATAGGTAGTTGTGTCTAAGATAATTTTTACTTCTATAAAAAAAGTCTTAGGTAGTGCTTGGACTACTTTGTTTATTCTTGTAATATTCTTCATAATAATAGTTAAGGCATCCACCTAGGGTGCATCCTGTACTTCTATGCTGTGGTCTCTTTACTTGTCGAATTCTACTATTCCTTGTAATGTTCTATTTGGATAAGTATTGATGAATATTTCATAAGTGTTAAAAGTATTACCAAGATGTTTTAAGGTTGTGATTGGATGTGTGCCTAGTTGTTAGAGAACTTGGTTGCATAACTTAGTTGTAGATATAACAGTTGTAACTTAGAGCATAGTTATGGGTATACCCTAAGTGAATAGATGTAGTTTGGTTGTAGTAGGTGTAGGTTGTTCAAGCCCTCTCAACCAAAGCAAAGTAGTGCCACACAATCCATGGTGTCAAAAGTGAAAAAATTAAAACAAGATCTGTTGATTATGACAAATGGCTTATTGGGATTTCCTTTTAATTGAAATGCATTCCATAATTAAATCCATATTAGCAATGATGGATATCATCTCAACAAGGGTGGATATCCATAGTTTCTTATAAGGAACCTCATTATCCATATATTCTTTAAAAGCTACATAAATTCAAGGAGTAAAAACACCTTGACACATGGGTGGATATCCATAGTTTCCCAAAAGCCTCGTGACTCATACACCCACTCTTGGGTTTCTAGGTCAAATAATTGTCTATATATAAGGCTCACTTTGCCATCTTCTAAAAAAAACACCATTTTTCATTCTTATAAATACAAAGGAAATTTTTTAGTATTAAATATGTAATGACAAAAGATAACATGTAAATATGATTTATGATTTATATAATTCACAGAAATTCCAATGTGTATTGGAAGTCTGAAAAATTAGTTCCTACCCCGCTAGGGACTATATTTTTCATTATGAAGTCAACCTTCTTTGACTTCATATTAGTTAGCCACTTTTCCAAAAAATTTCCAAAATTTTGTGAAAACATATATTAAAATTTTTTTTTTGAAAAACCAAAATTATTTGTCAAATGTTTTTTTTCTTATATTTAATTTTTGATTGGTTGAGTTACTGTTAAGGGAATTAATTTCCCTTGGTGTAGGTAATTCAATTTCTCTCATTTGTGAGAAATTAAAAAATAATTTACCAAATACATAATTATAAAATTTAATCAATAGCCACATTAATTCTTGTTGATTGCTCTATTAAAACATAAATATAGCTTGTAATTGCATTCAATATAGCCTACCTTTGCATTCAAGCTTCATTGAAGTTATGGCATGGAGAGGTGGTTTTAGCTACGGTGGAAGCAATGTCGTGAAGGATCCTCAAGGCATGAAGTGTCTTAACTATGGCTACTTGCATGTACACAACTCTCTTCCCACCAACTTGCATAACTCTTTTCCCTCCACAACCTGCTACCAGGATAAACATCAACACATTCATCCAACTTACGATATTGCTTCACAATGAATAGATATTACTATATTACTTTAGTTCAAGACATTAATGAAAATAAAGAGAAATCCACACTAGATTTACAGTCTTGCAAAAAAATGCAGTAAGCTCATTTGTTTCACTTTCATTTCTATTCAGGACATAGTTTTAAATTTCAATTTTTAATATTATCAACAAACTCCAATTTCCTAAATTCATATGATTGCATGCAGTCACAAAATTGCTTACCTTCACCAAGTACCTAAGTTAGTGTCATCTTGAATGGTTGAATCTAATATGTATTCCCTACATTCTCCGGTGTTGGAGTATTAATGTGCAACCTATCTAAGAAGGCCGCATACATAGAACTATTTTAAGCACATTCTCGAGATGATCTATTCACAAACTCATTTGATAATCTCCTCCTCTAACTAGATTGACGTTGGTCACTCAAAGTCTTATTCGAAGAAGGGGTTTTGAAGAAGGGGTTCCTCTTCTTCCTTAATGGGATAGCTTAAAGCGTTTGCGAGGAATGTTTGGAGACTCATGTCTCAACATCTCGCCTCGATATCTATCCTTTGAAAATTCATGGATATGAAAGTTCATAAGTTATAGAAACATTAAATGGAAATATTACATTTATAACACAAACATTAAAGCATTTATAACAACTTCAAAGCATCACAGACATATATTGAAAAAACTAGAACAACTATATTTTTTACTATGATGCTATATATAATGAACATGGAAATATTTAAATATAAAAAAAAATGTGACATGTAGAAGATCATCTATATCTGTGTAAATAGTAGAAGGTAATTTTAAGATAATCTATGTGTAACATCTTAAAATTTAAGGGGAAAAAATATAGCTAACTAAAAAAGAAATATTTATTTTAATTTCTAAACATTGGTTACTTTTATATTAGAATCAGCAAGACGTTAAAACTTTTCATCCATAATCTAGTAAAACTAAAAACAATCACTGACAAAACATTTACTTAAAAATAAAACGAGAAACAATATTACATGATATGTTGTTCCTATCCTCTTAGATATATTCTCAGAAAAAGCTTCAAGGGATCATTGATCAAACCCTCATGGTAGATCTCATCATGACACTTGGAACAAATTGCCAAGAAGAACTTTTAGGGTAAAATATCAGTAGACTAACTAGTAACATACACAGGTGTCACCAACAATAGAAGAAAATGACAACATACACAGGGTGGCATTAGCAAGGAGATGAGGAGGGAAACACCAACAAAAAAATGAGGAGGGTGACACCAGCAAGGAGAGCCAAAATCCCCAAACAACAACCAAGAAGAGATCTATGGAAAGATGGAAAAGACCCTTAGGGGTCAGCGACAACAAGAGGTTGGATAGGTTATCCCACAATGGCTTAATACACCAAGAAGAACTATCCTAGAGGGGTTGCAACCAATCAATTAAATAATTAAATAACTTAAACAAATACTATTTTATGACACAAAATATTAATTGTTAAATCATAAAAATCAACAACAAAAAAACAAGTCAAGAGAGGGGATCCAAAGTCAAGGAAGCTAACTTTCTTTAGGAAGAAGCAAAGACCAAAACCAAAAATCCACACAACAATTAAGAGGGGTGTAACTCAAACAAGGGTGGTTTCAAGACAAAGTCAACAATTAAATTCTTCCAAAGTCAAGGCGGTTAACTTTCTTTAGGTAAAAGCAAAGAACAAAACCAAAAACGCACACAAAAATTAAGGGGGGAATAACTCAAGCAAGGGTGATTTCAAGACAAAGTCGACAATTAAGTTTTTTTTTAATGGAAGAATGTCCACATGATTCTCATGATATTTAATTATAATATTTTATCATCCCAGCATATGAGGAAGATAAATAATGTGATCATTCCCTTCTTAACTACTCCTAGGTCTCATGGACCATCCCGGAAGAGAAAAGGGTTACACATTATCTCAACTTAGTACTTAACCAAGAAGCAAAATAAACCAAAAACCAAAAACCCACACTAATCAGAGTTTTCATATTTGAATTTATGTGATGTGTGAAGTAAGTTACATTCAGATTTGCAAAGAACAAGTGAATTTTAAGCAAAATTAAAGTATGGAATTCAAATTTAAACGCACAAATAAAATCTTAAATATAATTCTGCATCAAATATGAGTGAAAATCTAGAAATTATGAAGGAATTCAACATAATTTTTTATAGAATGCAACATGTCTATGAAATGAGCTTAAAGTAAGATCTGGAAATTTATTTTTCAGACTCAAAAGTTATCTAGAAATGTAAATTTTGACTTATAATCAATGATATGAATTCATAAAATGTAAAACAGAAATCAAAATCAGTTTCCAAAGTACATAAAATCTAAGTAAATGAGTCTACTTGGAATGGAAAATGACATTTTTTAGACTCAAAACAAATCTAGAAATGAAATTTTATACACTAAATTAATTTCTAAAGTAATTGAATGTTGAAAATGCACAAAATTACAAACGGAAATCTAAATTGTAATTTCCAGCATGCATTACATTTAATTTAATCTAGTGTATTCAAAAAATGTAAAACAGAAAGAAATTGAAATCAATTTTGAAAGTACAGAAAAAACTAAGTAAATGAGTCTACTTGGAATGGAAAATGACATTTTTTAGACTCAAAACATATCTAGAAATGAAATTTTCTACACTAAATTAATTTATAAAGTAATTGAATGTTGAAATTGCACAAAATTACAAACAAAAACCTAAATTGTAATTTCTAGCATGCATTAAATTTAATTTAATCTAGTGTATGGAAAACATTGAGGGTGCTAGATCACTATGCATAGATGCCTTGTCTCTGTACATGGAAAGGGATGAATTCAACCCTGTCCATGCACAGGAACAAGATCAAATTCGGGCATGTCCCTATGCATGGGTAGGGCCAAATTTAGTCCTGTCCATGCATAGGGGTAGGCCCAAATTTGGGCATGTCGCTATGCATGGATAGGGAAGAATTTGGCCTTGTCCTTGCACAAGGACAGACCCAAATTCAGGCATGTCCTTGTGCATGGACAGGATCAAATTCAAGTTTGTCCCTATGCATGGATAAGGTGGAATTAGGGGTTGTCCCTGTGCATGGACATGGTCGAATTTGGCCCTGTCCATGCACAGGGACATGCCCTTATTCGGGCTTGTCCTTGTGCATGAAAAGAGTCAAATTTGACCTTGTCCATGCAAAGGGACAGGCCCCAATTCTACCATAGAAATAAATTCTTAAAACAAATGAATTTATTCATTACTTCCTTAATATACACTTTTTCCTACCTTGTTTGGAACTTATTTAAAGGAGTATGAGCATTCTCCTAAATCTGCACTTTTTCCTACTTTGTTTGGAATTTATTTAAACGAGCATGGTCATTCTCCTAAATATACACTTTTTCCTACCTTGTTTGGAACTTATTTAAAGGAGCATGAGCCTATTTTATACTTTGTTTGGAACTTATTTAAAGGAGCATGATCCTATTTTCTACTTTGTTTGGAACTTATTTAAAGGAGCATGAGCCTATTTTCTATTTTATACTCTCAAATTCTCTATGTTTGTAACTCCTACAATTTTCTTATTTCTTTAGCCTATAGTACTCACACAAAATGTGTGCCCTCCTTTTAGAGAATGGGTTTCTTGATAATTTTCTCAGTGCTTTATACATAATAAATTTAATGTTGAATTTATACAATTATAAATAAATTTAATGTACAATTATGCTTCAAGAGGCCATTATAATTCATAACTAACCTTAGGATTTCCAAACTGAATGTATAAGTATTTAATTGAACAAGGATTGTTTGCTACATTAATTAATTGCAAAGCCTAAATGGATTTGAGAATTTTGTATTCAACATTGGCAATTAACCCACAAACTTAGAAAGGAGGTTGACAGGGCTGAATATGACCATGTCCATGTATATGGACATGCCCAGATTCGGGCATGTACCTGTACATGGACAAGGCCGTATTCGGCCCTGTCAACTGCCAACCTTCTAAAACTGTAAAACAAACTAAAACTAAAAAAAACGGTAAACAAACTAAACAAATTACCTAGACATAAATTTATTGTTGAATTTATACAGTTAGGAATAAATTTAATGTTTGATTTTTACACTTAGAAATAAATTTAATGTACAATTATGCTTAAAGAGTCCATTATAATTCGTAACTAACCTTAGGATTTCCAAACTGAATGTATAAGTATTCAATTGAACATGGACTGTTTGTACATGGACAGGGCCGTATTCGACCCTGTCAACCTCCTCCTAAGGTTGACAGGGCATAATACAACCTTGTCCATGTACAGAGACAAGCCCACATTCAGGTCTATCCTTGTACATGGGCAAGGTCATATTCGGCCCTGTCAACCTCCTCCCAAGGTTGGCAGGGCCGTATTCGACCCTGTCAACCTTCTAAAACTGTAAAACAAATTAAAACTAAAAAAAAATGAAAAACAAACTAAACTAATTACCTAGACATAAATTTAATGTTGAATTTATCTAGTTAGAAATAAATTTAATGTTGAATTTATACAGTTAGAAATAAATTTAACGTACAATTATCCTTAAAGATGCCATTTATTCATAACTAACCTTAGGATTTTCAAACTGAATGTATAAGTTTTCAATTGAACAAGGACTTTTTTCTACATTAATTAATTGCTAAGCCTAAATGGATTTAGGAATTTTGTATTAAACATTGGCAATGAAACCACGAACTTAGAAAGGAGGTTGTTAGGGTCGAATACAACCCTGTCCATGTACAGGTACATGCCTGAATTCGGGATTGTCCCTATACATGGACATGGTCGTATTTGACCCTGAAAATCTCCTCCTAAGGTTGAATAGTTAGGTGCTCATGGGGAAATTATAATAACATAATTTATGACTTAAAAAAAAATAATAAGTTCTAGAAATGAAGAGTTAGGTGCCCATGGGAAAATTATAATGACCTTATGGCAAAATTATGGTAAAAAATGGTAAGGTTGACAGTGCTAAATACGACCCTGTCCTTGTACAATGACATGCCCGAATTCGGGCCTATCCTTGTACATGGGCAAGGCCATATTTGGCCCAGTCAACCTCCTCCTAGGGTTGACAGGGACAAACCCAAAATCGTGAATGTCCTTGTACATCGATAGGGTCATATTCGGCCCTGTCAACTTCCTCCTAAGGTTGACAGGGTCGAATACAACCTTGTCCATGTACAGGGACATGCCCAAATTTGGGCATGTCCTTGTACATGGACAAGGCTGTATTCCATGTCCATGTACAAGTAAAGGCCCGATTTGAATAGTTAGGTGCTCATGGGGAAATTATAATAACATAATTCATAACTTTAAAAAAAATAATAAGTTCTAGAAATGAAGAGTTAGGTGCCCATGGAAAAATTATAATACCAAGAAAAAAGATATTGTCATATTGCATTAGGAAATTAGATAATAAATTGTAATACCATGAAAACAGATAGTATCATATTGCATTCAGAACTCAGATTTATTTTAATAACATAAATTTTATATACTTAGCTGAAAAATGCAAATAGATATATCGCATGTTAGCCAATTATAATAAATTGGCATTAAAAAGTCAATCAATCAAAATATTTTTAATGATTTTCATATATTCAATTTAATGAAACTAAATCAAGTACTATTATGAGCACATGTCAACTTGGTAAACAAATGACCTTATGGACAAATGATGGTAAAAAATGCTAAGGTTGACAGGGTCGAATACAACCCTATCCATGTACAGGGACATGCCCAAATTTGGGTTGTCCCTGTACATGGACAAGGCCGTATTTGACCCTGTCAACCGTCTAAAACTATAAAACAAAATAACACTAAAAAAAATTGTAAAACAAACTGAACAACATACCAGGACCAACAACAACCACCCACAGCTACAAATGCTAGCACCATCCACCAATGTTCGCTCGCGGCTACGTCCGTCAACACCAACATCCACCCACATCTACGTCCGCCAGCACCAACGTCCACCCGCAACTATCAACTATCTACTATCACAAATATAAACTATCCACAACTATCCACAACTATCAACTATCAACATCACAAGTTCAGGAAATTTAAGAGGTGAGCAATGTGCGGGTAATATATAAATGGTTTTTTGGTCGAAAGGTTCTTTCAACCAAAATATTCTTTCGGTCGAAACAACATTCGACCGAAAGACTCTTTCAGCCGAAAATATTTACCAGAAAAAAAAATCGTTTGGCTAAGATGGCACACAACAGTCGAGGCCATCGTCTCAGTACGGTTTGATTTGACGTCCAATGGTTTGGCTGAAAGGATTTGTCTTTCGGCCTAAAGAATTATTAGTTTGGTTGAAACAATGTTAGTAGGAATTTTGGAAACCCTATTCTCACAAAGTGTTACCCAACTTTGTGATTTTACCCCTATGTAGAATGACAAAGAGCTTTAACACATTAGGAAAAATCCAAGTATTATAAGAGAAAATTATGTAAGAATATAGTAGCTATGATATTATATACTTTTTATTTATGATAAAGCTAGACAAAGTTGAGAAGGAATATTCACAAATAATTATTAGAAGTGAGTTATCAAAAAAAATTAAAGGTTGTGATAGCTTACATGTTTTTAGAAGGTTTCCAAGACTAAAAATATTGACTCTAATTTGTTCCTGGGTGAACTTCTCCATATTGCATATTTTTTTTCCCTGCCTCATTCTTTTATTTGATTTATTCATTGGTAGGTTTCCCTAGGGTTTTAATTCATTAACAATTTCTCTCTCTAACTACTTATTTTGATTATTGGGGATCAAACACTAAGGCATTTTATGTAGAACATGAAACTTTTGAGCGATCTTTTGTTTCTCGAGATATAATATCACTTTAACTCATGCATTTACACCCCTTATTCCACACTTCAGAAATGGAAAATGCCCCAATCAACTTTCTGAAGCACACTCATGAAGGAGCTTTCTTGTTGTTTGAATTTGTTTAACTATTAAGTTTTTAAATGGGGCAAGTCTTAGATTTGGAGGTATGGGTAGGTATTCTCCT